>PVQA01000788.1:0-28061 GCA_002980515.1 Fusarium burgessii | reverse complement strand
AAATGCTAATTTTTTCGTCACAATGGAAACATCGAGCGAGAACAAGGCAAAGAAAAAAAAAAAAAAAAAAAAAAAAAAAAAAAAAATTGGGAACGGGGACAACCTACCTCCATGTTATCACGCTTGTCGCTACCCTTCCTATTAACGTCACTAATCGTAGCAAATGCCTCCTGTGTCTCAGTCTGCTTGACAATACCCTCCCACATGCGCCAAGCGGCAGCACGCCAGACATCGTCGCCTGTGATGCGCCACATATAAAAGACACTCTCGACAGCTTCAGGGCGCAGACGGTATTCGGAATTGCGAACACGAATGAAACCCTCGGGGAGCTTATCCTTCTTCTCAACAGGCTTGTCATTCCAGCGGCACTTGCTGGTGATGGACTCACAAGCTTCAAGCTGTGCAATCTCGGGCATAATATTGGTGGGGAAGGCATCATATGCCCAGATGCAGCCAGCCGTAAGACGAGAGCCGAGATCAACAAAGTCGCTTCGTGAAAGAAGTTTACCAGCTAGAGCATAGGTACCACCAACAAAGCACGTCAAGTGCTGCATTTCAGCGGTAAGCTCAGGCTTCTTACCCTCCTCACCTGCCAGAACATTGCCCGACATCAAGATATTCAGATCCTGGGGATTACGAGGTTTATAGAGGATATGTTTGGTAGCAGTATCGAGAGCCTTGGTGGTCATCTCGACATATTCGGGGTCCAAACCACCCAATAGAGCATGCATCTTAGGCAAGTATTCGTAAAGCGAATCTGCACCTGCCCCGAGGGTAAAGCGACCCTCATCAACCTTCTCGTCACGGTAGTTCATGACATGGGGCCACAAGCCAGGGATCTTAGTTTTATTCTGGTTGCGGTAGAAGAACTGCTTAATGCGCTCAGTGGCATCGTAGTACTTTGGGTTCCCGGTGATCTGGGACAGCCGGGTAAACTCAAGGCACATAGAGCCTCCCGCAGCACCAGACATAGACAAGTCCGCCTGTTGGGAACCACTCTTGGCAGCCTTGAAATAGAGCCAGTGGGATGGCAATCGATTGGGAGTGTCGAACGCAGCGTATAGCATTTCGCCTAGCTCGATGGCCTTGCCGAGTAAAACAGCTTCGTCAGAAAGCTCGTAGGCGGAGAGGAGGCCACCAAGGTGACGGATTGCCACCTCGAACAGGTTGAGGTAGTCATCGCCAGTTCGTGACCAATCGATCATGGCGACGACCTTCACAGCTTCCTTGAACTCATCCTTCATATCGAGAATCCAGAGAGTGTCGAGCGCATCGATGATTTGCGCAGCCCAACCAGAAAATGTAGTCTTTCCATGGAGGGAGATGGGCGCGAGCTCATCCCAGCCCCACGCATACTTCTTGTACGCTTCCCAGCTCTTGGTGAATGCTTGCTTGATGGCTGCTTTCCTGGCAGTCGTCTCACTATCTTCCTTGTATTCGTCGGGGCTCTCCTTTTGAATTCGTGGCAGCAACTTGAAAGTGCCGTTCGGGGGGCTCTTAATATCCTCAACTGGGTGGAAGACCTGTTGCTTGCTCCAGTCGTAGCTACTCGGAAGGTAGTTGTAGGTACCAATTCTCACGGTACGATAGCGCTCGTAGGGGCGAAAGTTATGGATCAGAAACCATGTGATAGCGATGAAGAGAAAAAGGCTAATGTAGCGACGACCTGGTCGTCCTTGAAACGTGGCCAACATTATGATTATGATATGCGCATTGCGGGTTGAAATTGTCAAATGTCAAAACAATGTAGCTATCTCACCTGGTTCAAGGTAGATAACGACGAATTGGGTCAAAGGAGCGACCTGAAGGGCGAGCTAAGCATGAAATAGAAAGCGAGAGATGGAAGAAGCACGTAGCGAACGTTGGGGAGAGAAAGGGAAGGGTTAACTACGTTGGATGAAAAATATTGTTATCTAACAAAGTCCACACAGTAGGGAATACCTGTACCTCACTAAATGTGCGGCGCATTCGCGGAGGCTCGATAGAAAGACAAAAACAAGGGAGTGAGTGACATTAGGTTGGTCCTGTTAGTGGAAGCTAAGCCTAAGGGAGAGGGACAGGATATGCACCTATAAGGGGGGAGGCTTGCGTCGTTCATCATGAGCCCTACGTCGATCAGCTCCGAATGCTTCTTCATAGAAGCTCCCTTATAAAAAAAAAATTTCTTACCTGCGATCGTAACGATTTAACATTCGATTTAAAGTCAATAGACGCCAGGTCGCACCTGTCGATGGTCCGCGATACATGGTGACAACGTCTGATTGTGCTGACGACGGGATAATGGCAGGAGCGTACCTTTGTACCTAGGTAGATCTCGTCATTTGGTGTAACGACCCAGGCCTTGGTACTAAGTCTGTCGCCAGCCGCCACAACTACTGCACAAATGTAAATTTTGAAGCTTGCGAACCCCTGGCCTGATATGTTTCTCCTTTATGGCTGATGTGTCTCAGACACCTGGTTCTCATTTAATAAAGTATCCTCTTCACTCGAAACGATCCAGAGGGAGCTACATAATCGCCCACGTAATATGCTTAGTTTCCAGCTAGTAGGTACTGTGAATAAGATACCTTACAGTACAGTTACAGTCTGCTGCCGCATGGTTGAGAAAGTTTATGAGATGCTTTATTCACATTCCATCGACGTCCCTTACTTCACCCAAGACCTCACCTACATATGAAAGGCACTTGTTCTGCATTGGATGTTTTAGTCAAAAGAACGGCTCAAGTTTGTTATCTATTTCGTAAAGACTGACTAAGGCCAACTCGAAGATTTAACGTAGGTGCCAAAACACCAAATAAGGGAGTGACCCACGAGTCCTTTGATGTAGGGGTTTGCCGGTTATATATATGGCATTTCTTCCAACATCTCATCTCACACGACGGTACCTGAAGGATAACTGTCGTTGCTGGCCACTTCTCAGTAACTCTTCTAACCACCACATCCCTCGACCCCCCACCCCGCTATTGCACTGTTTCTAAAGACCAAGACAATCTGCACCTGCCAGGCCTGCTACGACCATATAAAGCCGCCGTAGGTCGAGCCACTGGCAGCGCAACTCCCATGTCTTTGTCCTGGACTATCTAGCCGGGCGTCACCCAAGAGACCGGCACGGCACGGTCTCCACAGAAAAGGGCGGCCTTGAAGGTGTAAGTCTTGTTGGGAAGGCTTCACAAGAAGGCAACAGTTTGCTCCCTTCCCCGCGCTTAATGATCCGGCGGTGGTTACAAGTCGTGCAGCAGAGCCCTGGGGATGCAAAATTGGAATCATCTACCCGTAGTGCTCATGTTGTCTTTCAATCGTAGCCTCCTCCAATCTGGCTATGGAATGCCGTGCTGACGCTCTTCTCATCATCATCAAAGCGTCGTCCATAACCATTTCCGGGAACCATGCGTCCACTGCTCTCGACGTACTGTTTTAGCCGGTCGCTTTGGCTATAGGAGACAGGTCGCATGCCCGTGACAGCATCGTGGAGCCCTGCCCCAAGACTAACGCCACCTTGGCCGACGCCTTTGCCTCCAATAACACTGGAAGATGCATCGGTATATTCGGAATTGGCCACACTCTCACCCGCAATACTTTCCGTAGCACGCCCGCGAGTCTTCCCGCCTCGGCCTGGGGCAGCCACACCAGGTAGTCCAGGCCACTGATCAGGAGTGAAGCTCGAGAACATAGGAGGAAATGCGCTGCTAAGAGAGGCACCCCCAAATGCAGAGCCATGAACGGAAGACACATCGTCAGGGATATAGGAGACCATAGAGCCCGCATCAAAGTCTCGGCCCGATGGAGGGGGGTTGAAACGTCCTCCGTTGGAGTAGCTGCCAGCACCGAACTGCGGCTGCTGGTTTTTTTGGCGATAGCTAACCTTGGGTCGGCTGAATTGGAGCAAGCATGCCTGCAAATTCGTCAGCGGGCCTTCGACAAAGCACTTGCGATCCTTGAAGTGAACAAGCAGATTGTGCCAGAGCTCGTGCTTGGACAGAACCTTAGGGTTCCCGAGAATGACGAGACCATATTTAGCTCGAGTCAAGGCCACGTTCAAACGACGAGGATCAGACAAAAACCCAATGCCCTGATTGTCGTTGGATCGAACACAAGAAAGAACGATAAAGTCCTTCTCACGACCCTGAAAAGCATCAACCGATGCAACCTCGACTTCTTTGTAGTATTCCTTCTTGTAGGTTCCTGAATTCTGCATGGTAGTCACGATGTAGCTTCGCTGGCCCTCATATGGAGTAATAACACCAATGTCAGCGGGTTTAACGCCGGCCTTGAAGAATCGAGTAACCGCCTTCTCGACATTGGATGCTTCCGTGCGGTTGAGGTATGAGGTACCTGATGCAGAGATCTCCTCGTGGCCCAAGTTGGACCAGAACATCATTGGCATCTCTCCGATCGGCCAAGGGAAGTCGACATCTTTTCGAAGGCGATTCTCATGCGTGACACCATTTTGCAGACTGCCGTCATAAAACATGTTGGAAGGGAACTCAGATAGACAAGGGTGCATTCGGTACTGGATGTTGAGTCGGATAGGGGACAACTTGAGGTTAACCAAACGCTCAAAGAGCGATTGATTAAGGCCAGCCTTGGCCGCTTTCTTGTTCATGATGACAGGGCCAAGCTGTTTGTGATCTCCAACAAGGACGACCTGCTTACATCCAAGTACAAGAGGAATCATGCACTCGGGCTCCGCTGATTGAGTCGATTCATCAATCAAGACGTTTCGGAACTTCATCTTGGAAAGACGAGGATCACCAGCTCCCACACATGTGCAGCAGACGACGTCAGCGTTGTTGAGAATGTCTCGCTCAGCGATCTTGGTAAGCTGCTTGTACTTCTTCTCATCCTGACTGGACAGTTCGCCTAGCTCGTTCTTCAGCTGTGAGAGTTTTACAAGCTCACTGTTGTGCTCCGACATGCGCACCTGCTCATGAAGAGCCAAGAAGCTGACGGATGATTCGACATCTTCGCGAGACTTGGCTGTTAGACGAACAACCTTGAGTCCTGTACGGTGAACACGCTCGCAGAGTTGATCGACGGCGACATTGGAAGGTGCACATACGAGAACCTGGTTTCCACTCATCTTCGCTAAATGGTAAATGATAGTAGCCGACGTAACAGTCTTGCCGGTTCCAGGAGGACCTTGAATTAAGCTCAAGGGCTTCTGAAGAACAGCTTTGATGGCACCAACTTGACTAGGATTGAGATCGGGTAGACCAGGAGCAGACCACTTCTTAGGCAGGTTTGTCTTCATGACCTGCAGCTGAACCTCATGACCAAGCAACGTGTGGAAGATGTAGCCAGACACACTCATGTCGTCAACGGCAAAGGTCTTCATAGCCAACTGCATACGGTCATAAGAAGTCGCTTTCCAAACGTAGTCCGCTGAAAAGTTGTGGGACAAGTCAGTAGGCACAAGCTTTTCGTTTCCAGTCTTGCGCAATTCAAGTGTGACTTCATCAGACTGGTTGTTCGGGATCTTAATAACATAGCCAACCCCTTCCCAAGGAGATCGCAGCTCGCCCTTGTAACGCAGGCGCATCTCATCACCAACAGCAAGCTTGACATCTCCAGATTCGATCTTGTGGAGGTTGAAGCTGACTAGGTGCTTGTTGTTCAAACCGTAGTCCCAACGCACGAGAAGCCCATCCTCTGATTGCGCTTCCTTGAGTTTCTTGTCGTAGTCAGATTCCATCTTGACCAAAGGGCCAAAAATGTTTTGGTAGTGGTAAGGGTCATCGTAGTTTAGCAAGACAGGCTGAGGGTCGTCGTCAATGCTGGCAGCTTTCTCAAGGTCAACGACAGTCGCCTTGGGCTCAATCTTCCACATCTCCTCCAGCTTGGCAATCATGTTTGGTGTGAGGTGACGGGCTCGGAGCTGTTCAGAGTCGGAGGGGGTTGCGACCAGCCAAGGCAAAAAAGCTCGTTCTTCGATGAGGGGTTGCCATCGTGACGTATCCCAATTCATGTCCTTGTTCGAGGTATTGGCGGCGCAAGGCTGTCGGCACAGAAGGACAACAACAGTATCGGACTTTGCTGGAATGAAACCTAGAAGGAAAGCATTCTTGGTGCCGCAGTTATAACACTCAAGGACAGTGTCACCCAGAGTAGACTCAGGGTGAAGCTGAACCTCCTTGTGGCGAGCTCGAACAAGATGGTTCACGATGTGGGTCGAGGTACCGTTGCCTCTCGCACTACAAAACCATTTGTTGCAAGTGAGACATTTCACGACGCATCCAGGGGAGTGAATACCGCAGTAACTAGAATCGTGTCAGCCAAAGTCAAGCATCAAGGCCAGGGACAAGCCTACGCGCAGGCATGGGCCGGAAGTTCTTTCTCCTCGTCCTGGCCCTTCAATTTGAGTCCAGTTAGTCCATCGATCGGAACACTGTTCAGACTATCGTTGTCATCTTCTTCAAAAACCTCAGTTTGGTTATCGTCATCATCAGCTCGGCGGCGGCCGTTACGATCTCCGTATTTGCCATATAGTAAGCTCTCGTCAGGGTCGATAGTAGAAAGGTCATCGGCTCCAGCTTTGATAGCGGCAGCGGAGTCGGATATCAAATGATTCCCAACATGGGTGAAGGCGCCCTCCATGTTGGTGTTCTGTTAAAGTTATTGGTGGCTGGTAGGGTTTTCCTGCACAAAGACTCATCAGCACCTGAATGCCCCGCGTCAGGCCAAAGTAAGGGTGGCGGCAACGCTGTGAGCGAAGACAAGGCCTAATATGTCCCTCAACAACATAGAGAGCGAGCGCGACTCACCTACAGCTGGTATTCTTTCGGTAAATATCCGTGTGGGAGGCCTAGGGGTGGCTCGGGTCGGATTGTGAAAGTGTTTGGAAGTTGCAAGTTACTAGTAAGGCTCACATCATCGCGGGAACGAATGCGCCGGAACAAAGGTTGGCCAGGCGGCGAGAAATAGGCTCGGAGTCAAGCGAAATCGACGAGTAGTAAGTATGTATCCTTACAGAATGCACGTCACAAAGTTTGGCGGCAAGAAATTGGCTTCTGTTGAACAATTATATCCAGGTGAACAGCTGGACCCTCTTTACTAAGTGCAGTTGGTGGGGCATTTTGCGCCCACGTGATAGGCGGCTTTCGTTATCATGTCCGCCTCCGATAAGGAACTTTTTTTAACGTCGACTTCTGGAGTGACAGACCCGAAATTTTATACAGATTGTCAAAGGCTCAAGCATTACCTCGAAAGCGGGCCAGACGCCGCAACAATGATTGTAAGTGAGCAGGAGGTGCATTGTCCTTTTTATGAATGCTGACATAAATGATGTAGCGCAAACAAGCGCGCCAAAGGCGCGATTACCTCTATCGACGAGCTCTGCTTCTGAGGGACGCCGAAATTAGTGAGAAACGAGCCAAGTTAAGATCTTCTTTAGCTTCTGGCAAGCCCTTGGATCCTACAATTGCCAACGACAAGTCACTACGCAAAGACTACCAGTATGATGAATCGCGACCTGATCTTACGACCAACGAACAGCTCGATCTTGACGACGAGTATGCTCAACTTTCGGGCATTGTCGATCCTCGCGTTCTTGTGACGACTTCCCGAGATCCTTCAGCTAGACTATCAGCCTTCGCAAAGGAGATCAGACTTCTTCTTCCCACTGCCGTGCGCCTCAATCGTGGAAACCTCGTTCTGCCCGACCTAGTACGCTCCGCCCAGTCAGCCGGTCTCTCTGACGTCGTCCTTCTACACGAACATCGAGGCACACCAACTGCTTTGACATTGTCGCATTTTCCCCACGGCCCAACTGTCTCATTTTCTCTTCACAATGTCGTTCTACGCCACGACATTCCTGGGAGCGTTCGAGGAACAGTGAGCGAATCATATCCTCACCTCATCTTTGACGGCTTTACAAGTCGCTTGGGTGAGCGAGTAGTGAAAGTATTGAAGCATGTCTTTCCTCCCAGGGAAGCCATCACAAGTAAGAATAAGGTCGGCAACCGTGTTGTAACATTCAAGAACATCGAGGACAGCATTGAAGTTAGACATCATGTTTTCGTGCGGACAGGATATGACAGCGTCGAGCTGGCTGAAGTTGGGCCGCGGATGACAATGAGGGTATTCGAGATTCGAAGTGGCACCCTAGAGAACAAGGACGGTGACGTCGAATGGCACCTCACGCAATACACACGAACCGCCAAGAAGAAGAACTATTTATGAGGAGGTCCCTTCGAATTAGCGTGCATCCTAATCGGGATATTGTTCCATGGTTACTATTGGCCCCGTCGAGAACAACACCGCCGATCGCATGCCCAGGCAACCCTCAAATCATGGTCTTGACCATATGCTTTCGGCGAGTTATTGAGATAATAGCATATCATGAGCAGGGTCATCACACGGCAGCGAAAATGGAACCCGAGACGGAAATGTTGGCGTTTCGGAGTTTTACAATGCAGGACTATGAGGCAGCGGCCTTAAAAAGAGGGTGGTTATAGAATGGTGGAAGAACTGACTTAGCTCACAGGCAGTGTGAGATGCTTATTGGTTTATGATGGCCGGCATCAGCACTGAGGAGAAGGTGACGAGATTCAAGGCAGACGCGAACCTCAAGCTGAGTTTTGCCAAAGCGAAAAGCGCCTTTGAAATCCAATAGCTATGTTGACTAAACTGCAGCAGTTGGCATTGGTGTCATGTTTGCTAGCCATCATCGAAATTATCTAGAACCAAACCATGGTCTTGGCGGTATTTTAATGGACCTTCAACGGCTCAGCCATCATTCCATTGACTAGTTACGTGAGAAAGATAGAAAGTCCAGAAAAGAAGACTAATTATTCGTTGCAATCATCATCTCTTGTTTATAATCTCAGCTAAATTGTTTGTCGATGTTTCATTCAATTCTTTGTGTGATCTCGTCCTATCGGTATTTTGATAATAATGGGATGATTTCTGAGTCAAAAGAGAACAGAAACCCGCCTTCCTTTCCTCTTGCCAATCGTCATCTTCCGAATTTTGCTGGGCAATTTTTAGGTCCAGCGGACAAGGAAAATTGTACATTCCTGGGCGCCTAGGATCATGCTCAGCCTCAATGAGTAGATGGAGGTTCGCATTCGCAGTTTGCGACCATAGCCTCAAAAGCTGACGACTAGTAATCGCTAAATGGCGAAAAGAGGATCATTTACATGACCAGAGACTCTTGAGCTGGGCTTGTGTATTTCTGGAAACTTGCCTAATGATGCTTCTTTTCCGTGCTTGGCTCGAAACGCATACCCGCCACTTGCGTACGCAGGCATCTAACGATTCTAGGTAGATCCGATACTGCCGGGGGACCAGTTTTAGGACCTCATACATAAGCCGAGTAAATTCCCTCTCGGTCAGCAATTGAACCCTGAACTTGAATGATTTCCTTCATCGGAGATAAAGGTCTAGTTGCCATATCAGCATAATCAAATTGACGATCTTAATAAGCGAGCGTTTTTGTTTACTCATTTCTCTCGGCCCCGTTCAACAAGAAAGATCAAACTTTTCAAACCCAAACCTGTCGGGGTCTTGATCCCTACCTACGTCACACTCGTACTGAAGGACCCGTGCTTAAAATCCACTAAAAGCGCAAAAGTCCAGAGACGCCACCAAGTTCTGGCGTTCGGCCCCAGCCCATCGTCCAATCCACGTTCACCCTAAAGCCAAGACAACCTAAAGCTCGGTCGGATAACTTCATCTCGTCACTTCTCACCACCAGCACCAGCCTTTTAATAGTGCTTTTGCTCCTCTCACCATCACCACCCATTCCCCGCCATTGCTTCCTTGTTCAAGCATACTTGTTCACCATGTCCTACGATCAGTACAATCAGAACCCTTACCAGCAGGGCTCGGCTCAGGATAACTCCTACGGCTATAGCCAGGTACGCGCAGCCTTGTTATCCCTTGTCGCTTATGAACTGACCACACATGTGCTGACCCAAATACTGCAATTTCCAGTCCAATCCATATGCGCAAGACGCGCCAGCCCATGGCCACGACCAATATGAAATGCAGGATTATTCACAACAGGCTACTGCTACGAGCTCAAGTCTTTCTCAGCAAGAATTTCTCAACCGCGTGCAGAAACTCCGCGATGAGATTAAGGGTCTGACCAACGATGTCGACTACATCGGCCAGCTCCACCAACGCACCCTCAGTAGTACCGATGGATCCGCCAACCACGATCTTGAACAGTATGTTTCTCAGACTCAGATTCGAAACACTGCTATCAAGGACGGCATCAAGGGACTTGAGCGCGATCTTGCAAAGACCAATGACAACTCCCGGACTACAAAGAACACCCAGTTGCAGTCCCTCAAGACCTTTTTCAAGTCAGAGCTCGACAAATATCAGAGCATCGAGCGAGATTACCAGCAGCGCTACCGCGATCAGATTGCCCGTCAGTACCGTATCGTCAACCCCGATGCTTCCGAGCAAGAGGTTCAAGAAGCCGCCAACGCCGATTGGGGTAACGAGGGTGTGTTCCAGACTGCTGTGAGTAATCTTCCCCAGCTATAATCAGCTGCTAGCTCAGGCACCATTGCTAATAATCAATCTTTTAGTTGCGAACAAATCGTACCGGGCATGCCAGCTCTATACTCGGTAACGTTCGCGCCCGCCACAGTGAGCTTCAGCGCATTGAACAGACTCTTTCCGAGCTTGCCATCCTCTACCAGGAGCTCGCTACCATTGTTGAGCAGCAAGAGCCTGTCATCCAGGCTGCTGAAACCAATGCCATCAACACTGTTGATCACATGGAGAAGGGTAACGAGCAAGTCGAGGTGGCCAAGAAGCACGCCGCCAACCGCCGTAAGCTCAAGTGGTGGTGCGCCCTCGTCGTCCTGCTCATCATCATCGCTATTGCCGTCGGTGTTGGTGTTGGTGTCTCTGTAGCCAACAACAAGTAGAGGGCTGGCTGATCATCTCAGACCCTAGTACCACTGCTATGATGCTGATGCTCTACTTTATTTCGTTATGTGTTTTCCCTTCATAGATATCTCGACGACGCTTTATCTCGACGACGCTTTAACTGCATTTACCCAGAAGACAAGAGTATACGACACGTCTTTAACCGTATACCGCATCCCGTACTTAATTCTTCTTCCCTTCTGCGCCGAAGCGCCGGGGACATTATTGTTGGACTCTGGGGCGAGAGGCAAGAGCTCTCCTCATGCACCTGTCCATTTTTATTCATGGAAAATTTGCATTTCGTGGGAGATTCTATTCTCGGACGGTTTTTCTTTTCTTTTTTGGCCTAGTGGCGTTCTATCCTTTGTGCTTCTCTTGTATAATTTCTAACTCATCTCCAATACGAAAGGAGTGGGGAGACAAGTGAGAGGAGTATCGCCAGTGTTGTATGTATTTATGTTTGAACATGATCCAGAAAAGTCCTGGAGTGCTTGAGACGATTGGAGGAGAGATTCCATGATATTAATGCCATGCCTTTTAGGCTGTTCAATCATATCGGTCTGCATGGTGATTTTGAATACAAGGTTCACAACAAGTGATTGGGCACGGCTTGATGGAAAAGAAACAACCCATTTTCCCCTTCGATGCACCAAAGATGTCCAAGCCTGCTGAATACCTGCCCTGCGTCCATCCTCAAAGATCCCCCGATATGCTGAAGAAAAATATGAGAGAAGCACTTATTATATACAGGTACAGTTGGTTTCAGTTGTGTGCATTATAGTTCCTAACCGCAGAGCATTGGACCTTACTTGCTGTTGGGGGAAAGCACCTAGTTGAGCTCCCTCGGTGGACAGAGTGTGGTTATGTCCCGCAACCCATCCTAAATCAACGCCATCCTTTTTTCTCGTCTGCTCCTAATTCGTACACTTTACACGTCATTGGCCATTCATTGATTGGTGTTTATTCCTCGTACAAATTTATTGGGGCCCCATACGAAGGCCACCAGGTCCAGCACCACCAGCCAACTTGGCCGCCAACTTGGGGTACTTCTCTGTGACTTGGACTTGTGTTCGGGTTGCCTCAGCATATGACAAGGCGTTGACAATCTCACTCTCGGTTCGCGCGAGCTCGGCTGCCCGCTCAAAATACTTGAGGGCAGCTGGAACGTTGTTCTGTTGAAGGAGGAGCTGAGCCATGGTGGCGACCGCGATGTCGCACTCAGGGTCGACTGATTCATTGTTAGAATGCTATTTAGCTGCATCATGTGGAAGAATACTTACTAATAAGGGCCTTCTGGCAAAGAGCCTCTGCTTCCTTGAAGTCTTGCTTCCACTGGAAGAGAGCCAAGGCTTTGTTGATCAGAGGGAGGACGTTCATCGACATGGGCTTGGTCTGCTTTTCCATCTCCATGGCTGTGTCGAACTTCTCAACGGCTTCAGAGAAGTTGCCCTGGTCGAGGAGCAATTCTCCATAGTAGTTGTATACATCAGGCACCTTAGGGAAGTTCTTAATGCATCGTCGGAAAGTAGCCATGGACGAAGCGATTGAGCCCATCTTGTACTGGGTGACACCGAGCTGGATGTGGGAGAAGATAAAGTCCTTGTCGAGGTCAATCGACTTCTGGTAATCCTTCTGGGCATCGGCGAGGTCTCCTTTGATGAAATGGGCCTGGGCGCGGTGGTAGTAGACATCGGGATCGTTCTTGTCCTGCTCTAGAGCCTTGGCGAACTCAGCTTCGGCCTTATCAGGCTCACCGAGCTCCAGGCTGATGCTCGCCCGCTTGATGTAGCTCTGCGTCATAGAAGGATCGAGTTCAATGCTCTTGTCAAAATCTTGTGTGGCTTCGGCATGGTTGCCTAGCAAGGTGCGGAATGTGCCCCTCATGTTATAAGCAAGCGCCTCATACTCACCCAGATCGCCAAGCTCCAAGGCCTTCTCAAAAGCCTGGCGAGCCTCTTCGTAGCCATCGCCAGTCTTCTTTTCTAAAGCCTGGAGACCGATCTGCACCTGTCCCTTACCAGTATCAGGATCCAATTCTTCAGAATCCTCGAGGCCTTCAGGACGGGGCTTAGGGCGGAAGCTTTGGAGGTAGTTGCCGACAAAGATGGGACTGGGCAGCTTAGGTGGTCGGGATGCCATCATCTCCTTAGCCTTCTGCTCGGCGAAAGTTTTGAGGAGTCGCTCGACAGCCTGGGCTGTGGACTCGCTCTTGAAGTTGTCGATGATGCATGAGGCAGTGAAGTCAAGGAGGGCTTCGGAGTACTTCTTCTGGTGCTCGTAGGCAGTAGCTCGACGGTTGATGGCCTTGACGTACTCAGGATCCATATTGATAGCGGCGGTGGTGTCCTCGATAACCTGGTCCCATTCGCTCATAGCGCTGTGGCACGCTGCCCGATTGGAGTAAAAGACGGGGTCGGCCTTGCAGAGAATGGCCTTGGAGTAGAGGTCGATAGCCTTGTTGTACGACTTGTCGCCGTAGGCCTTGTTTCCGGCCTGTTTCAGCTTGGCGGCATACTCTTCACGCTGTTCTTGGGTGAGGCTAGAGACTGTCTCCTCATCGACCTCGGGCAGCTCCGGCTCACTCTCAGCAGAAGCGGGCTTGGGCTGAGAGGGGCCACTTGAGGGCGCTTCTTTATCAGCTTTGCGATCGGCTTCCTTTCGCTTTCTCCTCTCCTTCTTGCTCAGCTTTGGTGTTGTGTCCTTGGCACTCTGCAGTTTCAAAATAGGAAGTTAGCCAAGGCTTGTTGTTGATTAGTGCTGTGATGTCCGATACGAAGCTACAAAGTGCCCGCAAGAATATCATATCGACATCATCAAATTAAAGACAGTGGCAATGGCACATACGTTATCGTTGAGGTAGTAAATAACACCAGCTCCCGTAACAGCAATACCGACACCAGCAATGGTGTAGACGACAGTCTTGTTCTCAGAAGCCCAATGTGTTAACCGCTCCCATAGGCCGGAAGAAGAGTCGACAGGTACGTAGGTTGGCTGGCCCGGAGCCATTGACGGAATTGGACCTGACATTGTGAAGCCTGTGTAATATTGAAACGGATCGGCGTAGCAGGAGGCGAGAGTGGAGGTGAGGCCGTCGATGCGGAATTGAGGGAGTCGGGAAGCCGATGATGTATAGGCGCAGACTGGAGCAGTATCACAGAACCAGATCACAGTTGGTAGCTTCGGCGGGCTGGGCTGGGTACGCGCAGAAAAAGCTGACGGCTCTGTTTGAAATTTGGCGCGCCAGCAGTGGAGGCTCGCGGGCCGGGTCCACTGAAAGTTTTTCCGAGCAGCACCAACTGCAGTGAATTTGAATGGACCTGAGGTTTACAGTGACGCTATCTGTTGGGGTTGGGTGAACGTCTTATTTGCCCTTATGCCTGAGGCACTCAGATGACGGTGGGTTCAAACGAGTAGTTTAGGGACTCAACTGGGCAATCCATCTATCCCTAATGACGTGAACTCCAAACCAAGATCCATGATTTAGAAGTCGGGCGTGGTTCATAATCCCTGACGGTCAATAGACTAGTCTAATTGCTCTGTTCTCCTCACGATCCCTGTCACTCAAGTTGACGTTTAGCGGTCTGCCGATTTCTGCGAATTATGAGGTGACATGTTGTGGGGGTTCTTTCATGATTCGGCACTCTCCTACATCAGATCGATCTAGAAAGTCCATATGATGGGAAGTCTGGAGGCGCAGTAAACACACTCATTGTTAGGCATGAATACATATTACTCCGTTCCTCCTTGAAAAACAAGTCTTGCGAATACAGTCCCTTGCCGAAAGGCTTCTTCGGGATGTGCAGCATATGGCTCCAAGCCATTAACAAAGTGTATCTAATAAGTCCCAAGCTAAAAGAGTGACTTTATGCAATCAATTCGACATCTCCTTCACGGAGGTGGGAAGAGATTGATAGTCATCAGGACGTCTCGCTTGCTCTTGTGTGTTGCTTCAGCTCAATACGGATTCCATATTACTAAGTTTGCCCTACTAATTTAATGTCACCACTTCATCAATGCAAATTGAATGACCTCTATTGAAAATTATATAATCCCATTCATCTCTTTTCAAAGCATCGACTGGACACAATGTCAGATGAATTCTCTATCTTTACCTCTATGAGATACGATGCTAAACTTTCAGAGCTAAAAAGTCAAGAACACAGTGGTAAGGGCTGGAATTTTGAGAATGACTCTCCTCTTTACATGCTTGACCTTCACCGCGATCGGCTGTTGAAGGCAGCGAAACACTGGGGATGGCAGCCTGCTGTTGATCAACTATCGGGCCTCGATGGTCTGTCATATCTGGCTCAGCTTATTACGGACTGTGTTGGGTCATATCATCCAACACCATTGAAACTGAAAATAGTGGTGTCTCGTCGAGGCGACATGAAAATTGAACACTCCAGCACACCTGAGGTTCCCATACAGAACCTCTTGCCAAGTCGGCTTCCAGACCCCTCCCATGCTTCTCTGGAAGGCGATCCTCGAAGAGGTTCTGGCTATACTCTTCTCTTAGATCGTGTTTCGACAAGAAGGTCCGAGTATACTCACTTCAAGACCACAAAAAGGGCCATGTACGACGCTGCCCGACAACGTGCCGGTATTACCTATGCAGATCCAATAGAGGTCTTGGTTGTGAACCAAGACAATGGTTCTGTGATGGAAGGGACGTTTACTACACCCTATTTCTGGAGGAACGGTCAATGGGTTACACCACCAGTTGCGGCCCAGTTCAGCTGGGAAGAAGGGGATGGTGGCCAAGACGGAACATCAAGACGTTGGGCATTAGAACGGTATGTTTCTCTATCAGTTAACAACCAATTGGAGTCTCATTGCTGATCTGCAACCAGAGGACTCGCCTCTGAGCAAGTTATCGACGCCAAATCTTTGATCCATGGCGAAGAATGTTGGATTAGCAATGGTGTTAGGGGGTTCATCCCGGCAACTATTCGGCTCCTTTAATTAGAGAAGGTCAGGTCAACTAAGCAGAAGGTCTCGCCATTAGCCACCATGACTATAGCAAACGCTCATCTGGTGGCAAGTTGGGTATGGATACAGTTTGGCCATGCGTAGTCAACCTTGTATTACAATGTTCCTTCTGTCAGTCTTGAGGCGCGAATCTACCATTGGTTCGCCTTCAAATCTTATGCATGCCAAAGATATCTTAACGATCGGATTCCACCTTTACTACCAGCAGATATGTAGATTATACGGCTCTTTGTGGTCGACTCTTGATGAGAGCTGAACCACGAACAGTGCGGGTTTTACATCCAATACGCACACTCAGGGGAAACTTTTCACAGTAATTGCTTGTTTATATTGTTGGAATGAAACATGGAGCAGTCACTTTTCTGGCGCTATTACTCCAAGAGACCATGAACTTTTTGCTGACATACCACCCACAACACTCGAACATCTCAATGAGCGGTCTTTGTCTCTCCCGAATTTTGTCACGCTTGACTTACTTGGCCTAATGTTCTGTTTCTTTTTCTTTCAGGCACTAACGGTTTAGATCATATACAGTCTTCTTTTTCCCGCTGTGATTACTGGGAGGGGGGCAGATAGCTGTTGGTTTTTGGAAGCAATCAAGGAAGTTCGATTGCCTGTGATCGGGCATCTACGTTCGCACCTTATTCGGACTTACCTATCCAACTGAAATTAAGAAAGAGACACCGATTTCCTCATGTTGTGTGGCACAAGGAATGTTGGGGAAAGGCCGTCGGTATTCCGAAATGTGCGTATAGTTGAACGGATGGCGATATTGATATTCACCTGTGCCTTTGGATAACCAGCGACATATTCTCCTAGTATTCTCCCCACAGACTACAGGTCGCCACCCTAATCTAGAACTAGAGGGAAACTCAAATACGACAAATACCTTGTCGCCGAATCCAGAGTATTTCAATTACTGGATCGTTAGAAAATCCAAATGATTAGTCATGATTCTGGTCTAGGGTAGCGTGAAGCCCAAGTGCAACTCGATCGAAACGCGCTGCCAGAGAAACTTCAATACAACCACCTCTCCACTGCAGCTGCGCAGGCGACGCCATAGTCACGGAAATAACGTACTTTCGACTGAGTTACCCATCTAATCCGTACTTACAGAATACACGACGTCTGTCTCAGCCGCGGTCTACTTTTGTCGCCCCAGTCGTCGCTTGAGAGTACACAAAGTGCTTGTCACTTGACGATCCCGAATAAACTGTACCGACCTAGGTGAGACAAACTTAAAGCTCCCAATCGAAAAGTTACCAGCAAAAATGTCGAGTCAGTTCTTTCGCGAGGCTTCCAAGCCGATCTTGCCCCGGGGAAGCTAGAGATATTGCCTATAAAGGCGTTGCCCCAGTTCATGTTTGAATGCTAATAAGTTAAATAGATCCTGTTATAGCTGATAAGACACAATCCCCTCAAATTTCACTATTTATCAGCCACGTATACCCAAAGTAGTACTGAACGCGACTGGCAATGACCTCCGGAAGTCAAGAGTCAGCTATTGCGGAAGGCCGCAAACTATACGGTGCCAAGCAATACAAACCAGCTCTTGAGCAATTTACCAAAGTATGAGACCAACAGTACACAGCCTATCTATTCAATTGCTGACCACTCGCACCAAGGCAATGCAACTGTGCGTTTGCACTCGACAAGAGAAACGGCCACGGTGTAGTTGTAAAAACTTTGAAAAAGTTGTTTCTGAAGGCGGTTCGATTTTCAACGAGGCCATGTATACGTGTAACTGCTCGGTGCGCAAGACATTCAGCAAATGCGATAATAAGCTACACATACAAGCCCTCGACTACCGTGCCGCAACATTTGAAGAGATCAAAGAGCTTGAAAGAGCTCAAAAGGACGCTGAATGGATCCTAGAACTTGCACCAAGGCTACCAGATGTTTGAACATCCCACAAACACATGTTAGAACTATGCTTACTCGTTCAGGGTTACTTGCGGCTGGGCAAAGTATCACGTCTCCAGAAAAAATATGAGTTCGCATGGAAAGTATACACTGCTGGCATCGAAGTGGGAAATAAGCACCACCTAGCTGAATCACCCAAGTTTCAGGTAGCAGCTGTTTTTCTTGTGCGATTCTGTGAACTAGTGTATTTTCTGACGTGATGACAGAAACTTCGAGCCGCAAGGCAGCCATTGCATATACGGTTCTATCGCCGAGACCCTCTGAGAAATCCACAGGAGATCGTTCAGCGTATCTTTAGCTATCTCGATTTCGGCTCTCTTGTCCGATGTACTGGTGTCTCTCAAGAATGGAGGCAGTACCTTACTAGTCATGGCAACGAGCGGCTTTGGCGTATCTTGTTTTTCAAAGAGAAACTTGCCCACGACCGGCCTCCTAGTGTGAAGTCACTCAGGAAATTGACATCCTTCTCAGGAAATGATGTCCGCCAGATCATCGTCGAGGATATATGTCGCTTTAGACTCACTCAGCACAAATTCGTTGTCCTATTACAAGGGTCAAAGAACCTTGAGCATCTCGAATTGAGAGGATCGACAGAGGCAGACCTAACAATACCAGACGTGAAGGGCATACTTAAAAAGCTGAACCATATCATTCTGCAAGACATCATCATCATGAAGCCTCACTTCATGGTGTCACTTTTACATCATGCCAATGAGAGCTTGCAGGCACTGTATATCGACGGCTTGCCCCAAACTGACTTATCAGGCGAGACTCTCTTTCCGCACTTACCTAACCTAAAATACATGCGCCTTGAAGAACCCTGGAGATCGACACCCTTCAGACTACGCGTTGTGAGTGATTCCATCCTCCGAAATTTCCAGCTCGCAACTGACTGAGGATAGTGGCACCTGGCTTCAAAGACACCACGCATGCAGCAACTGTACTTGAAAGAAATACAGCTTTCCGGAGAACCTCCTTCAGATGCCAAGTTGGATGAGTTTTGGCCAGAACTCAAAGCCGTTACAGTACATCGACCTAACGAATGTGATCTAAACACTGCGCAAACAATTCAGCAACTCACTTCGCTACGTGGTGGTCGCACACTACAATACATTGATTTTGATTTTCGATGGAAATCCGATGATGAGGGGCCTCTTGGCTTGATTGAAATGTCCGAGATACTAAATCAAGCACCTCAGATATTGGCCACCGATGAGTATTTCAACCACTGCCAGTATGCAGATCTCCGCTCACTACGTCTCCGCCGGGCAATGGTACCGCCATTGAAACTTCAAAAAGTGCTAAGCGATTCTCTCACTTCGCACAAGCTCCACACTCTCGATCTTGTATTTCCTCTTGATCCTCAAGGTGTCCTCGAAGGATCTGGCAGCACTAAGTACATCCAAGATCATACCTGGCTGCGTGGAGAGCCGGCTATCAGATGTATTGGACTTTCAGAATTCAGGTTCCGCGCATACCCTAAGACCATCGATGAGATGTATCTGCCGAGTTTCCTAGCCAGCTTTCCCAACCTTGAGGTTCTTGAGATCAACTCGTCGCATTATGAGGCCCGCGAGTTGTGTATTATGATCGAAGCGATACTCAAGGTTACACATTTACAAAAGATTTACCAGAGAACGATTCATGGGGAGTGGGGAGACAAGCTCCGTAAAGTGACGGATAGGTACGGAGTCAAGCTCATTTGGGGGGATAGGCCAAGGGAATGGCCGCTGAAGATGGATGATTAAAACCCAGCCAGGCCTTTTTAGGTTCGTATTGACAATATGACGACTTCGCCGTAAGAAATATAATTCGAGTTTCCTTCGTAGGTCATCTTGCAAGTTCGATATTGCACGCAATGTAATAAACAAGACAAAAACAATTGGCACACTATGATCATTTGTCCTTCGAATGCATATGTCTAGCGTGGCTTTTCTTGGAGACCAACCCAAGTACCTCTATGCGGACGTTTTATACCCCGATCTAAGAACAATAATCCCAACGCCAGCCCTATAGATATGATCTCCGAGGACATAAGTGACAGCTGGAATCTCTCCCAGCGACATCTGTGTCTTAAGCTCTGCCAACCTTGAATGACAGAACCTGCGTGTTCTGTTAGCATGAAATTTGTAAAAAACGGAGGATCAGACGTACATCATTTTTGCCCACAGCTACGAAATCGTCTTCAGATACTCGAATATTTCCGGCCCCCTCGACAAAAGCAATGGGCGCATCTCCCATTACTTTGCGCGCCACATCACCAACCGTGCTGCCTTTCTTGACAAGAACACAATCGCGAAAAACAAATTTGGAATCTGAGGCACCGGAACTGAAGGTGGAAGTATTTCGGACGGGGAAAACGGGAACGAGGCCAAGGAGCTCCGCGGCTTTCGAGAGGACTTGAACAACACCGGTAGATCCAAAGCGGTAAAGTACCATGTCCTTGAGATTCTCGATTCGGTTACGATTTTTCTCATCGAGGTCTTTCAAACCACCGCCGGTCGGATCGCCTTGCTCTATCAGATCCTCCTTTGTGTCAATGAATTCGCTGCCTTCGACATACTTGATGTACCCTTGCTTAGCCATCTTTCGCAAGAAAATTTCTGAGATGGCTGAGCACAACACGATGGTATTAGGGTCTTGCTGCTTGGCGATTTTGGAGATATTTTTATCAGCGTCTGGGTGATCAATCTTGTTTAGTGCGATGACTGTAGGGAACTTTTCATCAATGAAGGCATTGACAACCAGCTCTACAGTCTCATTGGACCAGTCCTCCAGAGGCTCCTTGATGCCGCAACGATCAAGAGCGCGGTTTACAATAGTCGATGTTGCACCATAACCAGAGAATTGCGCTTGCAGCGTTTCTGTAGCAGTTGCCTTGATAGCCTGATGTCTTCGTCGAATGGATCCCCATCGTTGCATCAAATTGCCGAGAACCCAAGCTACGATCTCGCTTCGTAGCCATGCAATGTCCACAGAAGGATCATAACCTCTTGTCTCCTTTCCTTCAGCATCGACAGTGCCCGAAGCATCGACAACATGAATAAGTGCATCAGCATGACGCAAGTCATCGAGAAACTTGTTCCCTAATCCACGACCCTCGTGAGCACCGGGGACGAGACCAGCAACATCGAGAAGTTCGATAGGCACAGAGCGACGGCCCTCCACGCAAGCTCCATAATTTGGTCTGCATCTGTCTGATACGTTATACCGAGCACAAGCACACTCGATCTGAAGATAGCCGATTGCTCGCTGAGGATCAATTGTGGTGAACCTAAAGAGGTCAGTTCTTATAATAATCAGAAGCTTACGGGATGATATGTTCAGAAATATAGGGTATTAGAAACACAAAGCATGGTACAGGGCGAAGCATACGGGAAATTGCCTATTTCACTCGCGATCAGCGCCAAGTTTCGACAGCTTTGGCCAGGGTCATTCTACCAACCGACTTTGGACGTAGCATCAGTCAAGCTGTTGAGCGTAGAGCTCTTACCAGCCGAGGGCTTTCCCACGAGGCCGATAAGAGGATCGCGAGGCATATCGACACGGCGTTTTGCTCTACTCGAGGACTTGATAAGAGACTCAATTAAGGGTCAAGTCGCTAGATTCAGCGCTGATGTGTAAGACCAGGGTTTGCTTCTGTGATGAGAATCAAAGACAATAGCTTCTGTGTAACTGCGGACTTATCCTTATCGGAATTATTTCAGGGCGTCCAACTATTGTCTGAACTTGTTTTGGGTTTTCAATAGAATAAAAGGCCTTGCCGATGATATTGAACGGAAGAAAATGAATGTATGTGACTGCAGTACCATCGCTTCAAGGCTTCTCGGCGCAAAATTAGTTCTCGGCGAAAAGAGGCTGAAGTGGGCCAGAACTTTATGGCGGGCGGTAATAGCCCGGATATACTTGAATCGGACATCGATGTCCTACATTTACGTAGTACCTATTCGTTCGTTTGAGCTACGCCTAGAGCTTGCTACATATGGCAAGCACAGCAACCGACATCTTCTTGTTCAAACAGCCATTTCTCACCGAAACTAGCACCGAGATCCAATTTTCAGATCATGCATTCAAAACCTACCTTGTCAGTCGACAATTTTCCTGCTTGGGCGCGGTTCAACGATGTGGAATGTTTTAATGCCAAATTGCAAGAGATGGATGGAAAGGGAATTGGTCTAGTGATTACCAGCAACTTGACGACGAGTCTGGAAACAGAGAGAGACGCCGGAGTGAAGGACACTCAAGTGACAGTTGACAAAGTGCGCAGCGCTGATGGGGAAAAGGGCGGAAGAGCTAGAGCTGAGACCCAAAAGACTCATTGCCATGTCAACAACTCAACAAAACTACTACGTATTCCCCATGGTTTGGTCCTTTCCGCCACTTCCATCGAAGAATATACCAAGGTCGGCCAAAACTTCCGTCAACTCTTGAACTCTGCAGGGCATCAGGTATGACACCAGGCCGGAGCACATTCGTCCTCTGGCACAACAATAGCTCTAGCCCCTTAGAAGCATACGGCCGCTAACTGTACCTCGCCAAAGTCAACACGAGCAGATATCCTTATATATCTCTTGGCACATCTAGTTCTCTCTAGTCGAGATGTTTCCAGCCCTAGAGGCCTTGCACCAACACCATGGACGGAGTATCTGAAGTTCCTGCCTCGTGATATTCCCGTCCCAACAATGTGGTCGGAACTTGAGCGAGCTCTACTCCAGGGCACTTCTTTAGAGGTAAGTGTTCCCACAAACGCGCGAGCATATCCAGACCTGAGAGTTGCGGAGCCGCAGTTACTCTCCGCTTGTTGTACTGGATGGGCAATCTCCCCGCAACGGAACAAAATGGTACTGACTGTAGCATAGACTGCACTGGACGCAAAGTTTTCAGCTCTTAACAAAGAGTTCGATGAGTTCATCGAAAAATCCTCGGATCTTCCATTTTGGAACTCGTTCTTTGGGGAAGAAGAGGCGATAACAATCAACGACTGGGTGTTGGTTGACGCGTGGTACAGATCCCGATGTCTGGAACTACCACGATCTGGGCATGCCATGGTCCCCGGCCTTGACATGGCCAACCACTCGCACTGCCCAACTGCCTACTATGACGAAGATGATGAAGGTAATATTGTCTTACTTTCCCGGCCCGGAGTGGATATCTCCCCAGGAGACGACGTGAATATATCTTACGGCGAAAAGTCAGCTGCAGAAATGATTTTTAGCTACGGGTTTATCGACTGCGAGTCTACTGTCGAGGGACTGAATCTCCTTCTAGAGGTTTTGAGTGATGATCCTTTGGGAAAAGCAAAACTCCACATATTTCGAGAGTTACCATCTCTTAAGCTGTCTCGGTCAGACGGGGAAATAAGCTGGCAATGTCCTTTTGTCTACCTGATGTGTCTGAATGAGGAGGATGGCCTTGAGTTCAGTGTGCTCCAAGGAACGAATGGAGAACGGGAGCTAAGACTGTTTTGGCAAGAAGAAGATGTGACGGCTCGAGCAAATGGCTTTGAAGATCTCATCAAAGACCACCCCCTCTGCCAAATCTTTAGGCTTCGAGCTGTTTCGGTCCTGCATGAAGTTGTATCCAACCATCTCATGCAGCTCTCCTCCGAAATATCCCATGATGAACTTGAGCCGTTGCGCCGGACCGGACAGGTCAGAGATGACCGACTTCAACTGGCGGTAAAGCTTAGAGAAATGGAGGCCAGCGTGCTTGAAAGCGCTGCCGTAGCTTTGGATGAACAGGTACGTACTACCATATTTCATTTCGTTTCAGCGCATACATATAAGATCTGGGAACGTCGGTCGGCGGCTAGATTGATAAGCTGAGTGGTTTTGGCGCTTATTACACTGCAACTTGCAGACTTATTTTTTTCCTTTTTTCTTTTTTACATTCCCATGTTTCATGGATAAGGTCATAGCGAACCGGCACGTGGACCCGATGCTTCCCCAGATTCCCCAGACACTCGCCCCAGGCCCTCAAGTGTTGGGGAACATCCTCCGCATCTTGGCTTACTAGCCCACACATCCCGAAACCTAGCAGTAGGCGCTCGGTCACTCACCGAGCTTTCTTTGCACATTTACAAACGTCTTGTTGTGCGTATTAATATGAGAAACGACTAACGAGGTGCGTCATCGGGACTGTATAGAGGACCCATCTTTTTGCGGATGACCACGTGGTAGCCTATCTCGGATCGATGGAAGCTTCCCAAGGCGGACAAGCGTCTCAAGTTAGGACCAATGAGGAGGAAGATTTCAGTTGAATGAAGCACACCCTGCATTCGCTTGTCGGCTATTGTTTAGCATTACCATTCCGGAACTGTGGGGTAATCAGCAATTGCTTCAACTTTCTCTTGTTTGTCGCCAATTCCTTGCTTCAGGTTCTTTGACAACATGACCAGCACTCTGTATGACGAAGCTATTGCGAAATCATCACTATTTCCATTTGTTTGAGTCTAGAGAATTCTCAACTTTCCAGCCGCTATTGTTGTTGCTTTACGACCCTTTGAGAGCAGGGGGGTCATATTTGAAATGAGACAAATGTATATCTTCGATAACCAGCATATCTACAGCTCCCGAGGTACTCTCGTTCTGTGAAGTAGAATGGAATTTTGGATGCTTCTTCAACTTTCCGGACTAACCAAAAGCTCAAGAAGGATCAACTGAGACTCGGGCAGATTCCGTCCGAAGAACCCAAACAATTGCAGGATGAATTGATTGGATAAGTACAGCAAGGACCTTCCTACATCCACTATCTCCAAGATGTGTGAAAGCACCTGCAATATTTCATTCAAGGTAGTTGGCTTTCGGATTAGCAGATAGCTGTGCCAGACTTTGAGAAGAAGATAAAGCCACGGCCGGCCAGCCAGCCAGAGGAAGAAGAACATTTTGTACTACTCTGCTTTTATGTATGAAACACGAATATCATCGGTTATAAACCTCTCACGCAGCATGAAAACCATTAAATTCATCCGCCACCGCGATCGTCGGGAGAAACAGCGACCTAGTAGTGTCTTATAGCGCAGGAAGAGAGCAAGGGTGACAACCGTACTTTCGGTTATCCCCAGATGTTCGTCTGGTCCAGTCCGTTGAACCATGATCTACCTCCCGGACGGTTTTCGTGGAGAAACGCGGAGAAATGATGCCAGAACAGTCGTGCAATAGTTGCACACCCCTTTTTACATTAAAGACACACCATATCATAGTAATTCTGGATAGCATCATTTCATCTTCATAATAGTCCTTTGAATAGTTGCACAAATTACTATGGAAGCGTGAAAAGGAACTTCATGTTTCTGCCGCATACCGAGTTCATGTTGAAGAATTCAGGGACGTGTGTTTTAGCGCGCCCTATAAGCTGACATTACTTCAGAACAATATGGCGCTGGATCGGGACTATAAAAGTAGTACATATGTCGAAGGGAATCGCGGGTATAGATGCGCTGAGTCATGGAGCTTTCGTATTTAGTATTGGGATCCTTTGTCTAATTATATGACAAAACTTTTAAAGCGTGCCTCCGTACAGTTAGAGTCATTAATACAATGGCTCGGGCTAGGTGTCGAACAAGCTCGTTAGTTTCAGGGCCCAAGTTCAAGACAGGTCCGTTTTGACTAGGACTAGGTACCTACGCTAAGGTTAGCTGCGGATCAGTGATCTGCGACAAGTCCGCGATTGCGGCTCCGAAGTGGGCCCTTTGCGGTTCCCCCAGGACATGAGGCTTGAAGCTAAGGCTGCTAAAGGAGGATTCAAGGGTCAACATGCAAATCAAAGACGTGGACTGGTGATGGTTGTGCTTCGAGATCAACTGGAAGCTTGGGGCGCATGGCAATAGGATGGGCCGGGGTGGACTAGGAGGCCCGTTAATGAGGTCGACTCAGCTCGCGTGAGCGAATCCGCATCCCGGTAAATGATTGTTCACTCCGGATCCTCTTCACCTAACGCAGAGTTACACCAGAGGCTTCCACCGCGGTGAGTACACAGGATACCGCATTTTCTTAGTGTTAGTTGGTCCCAACCCTGCGGAGCTTTCAATTTGCCATTCCCTCTACCTTTGGCGCGTTCTCTCACTGTGCCGCAGTTGTACTGTTTCATTATTTACGGATATGGATCGAAATATCAGGATCTGCGTGGGCGTGCTCATCAGTTGAGTCCGGGACATTTGGAAAAGGCCTTGTGAGCTAAGGCCGCTCACGGCCAGCTATGTACCGTATCCGATCCAGATAGATTACTGGTTCCAGCCGTCAACTCTAAGAATATTGGGGAAAACGAACGCTGGGATGCTAGCACATACAGCATCAAGAACAGTTCATCTCACGATCAAATCTGGGGTTATCACGGATCTTGCGTGAAATATAGGGGTTCATCTACGATCACGACAAACACATGCCCTCGTGGCATCACCCTGCGCACGATCTGTCTCGTGAATGATGCAGGGTACTGCGGCTTGTCTGGAGACTGGGGATGTGATAGGGGTGCCTGGGGGTGGTTGAGTACCTACCTATCTGCGGCTCCGTATGCCAGTTGGCTTGGGACTATATTCAAAATATTCAGCTCAGCAAAGCTAGTGGATGCCTTACGCCAGCACTAGTATCAACCTCGTGGCTAGGGGTGGTATTGTAAAGGAAGAGCATTAACCTGTGAGCACGCGTATCATGAAACTACTACGGATACAACAGGGCTTTATCCCTAATAACTACACAGACGTGCCATGGCTTCAAAGTAGATCGAGTATCAATCCTCATTCAAGGAGCAGTGGGGTGTCTTACACACAGAATATGGCAAGGAGTGAAGGTGGATGTTGCGGTGAAATAAACGTCAAAACTACTACATACCTTACTGACGTGCGATACGGTAGTTATACTACATCAGCCAGTCAAGGCACCCAACTAGTGAATCAATTCCAGCGGAGCCATAGTCTGTAGGTACGCAAGTAACAACACGTCCTCAATTCTTTTCCTTTCTATTTGGAAAGTTTTAGCAATAGGTGGCACTGATGATACTCGTCACGGCTATCTGCCAGCTACAATGCTATACTAAATGTTCCTAAGCTCGAGGCCTGGGGCAAAAGTACCAACAGAGAAGAATGGAATACAATTAATGAAACCAGATTAAAGTGGTGCCACAACGTGCTCTCCCCGCATTCATCGTGGACAAAAGAGTACATAATAAAACGGCCATTAATCTGGGGTAGAGAAAGGAGGCCATTGAATAAGAAGCGGCCAGGGCCGGGTGGGTGTGATGCGATGGGCTGTTATCAACATCCAAGAGTGTTCTAGAGTTTTGCAGGTGGTGCCATTTTCTAACTTCAAGTCAAGTGTTACGGTTGGCTGAATGGATGTTAGAGCTGAGAATGAGCTAGCTTTGGTCACTTACTACCAATATTCATTTTTACACGTTTAGGCTTCACAGTGACTCAATTTTTGGAAGTATCATTCTGGATAAGTACCCTTTTAAAATCTTGATTACCTAGGTAGTGCTAAGGAATCAATAGTTGAAGATTGTATGTGTGTTACTTTGCCAATTAATTACAGGTAGGGTTGATATGTAGCTGGAGAGCATAAGTGGAAGCTAGCGTAATATGAGCCCAGAGACAGCCATAGTCTTATACACTGACAAAGAAGAGCTTACTTATCTCTTTGACCGGCATAAGCCGTCCACGAAGTCACGACAGGGGCGGGGGGCCAATCAAAATGACCGTGACGACCGGTACCTCTACACACACCTAAATTAACGTGTGATAGAAGTACCAACAGTCAGCATTGTTACAAATCGCTACATCACACACTTTGCAGCCATACCTAGTCTGCCGACCTCGCGCATTTCCTGATATAACCTCGAGATAACCTCCTTTTTTTGCCCTTTTGGGAGGTCGAGGCTGCCCTTGCCGCAAGCCTTTACAAGCAAGGCAATAAGAAGAGCTATTTCTGCCTCTGTAGACATGATTGATATCTCTTTGTAGGTGATTTTGCCGTACTTCTATATCATCAGTGTCTTCCTCCTTCCCTGTACGGTATCTCTTCCTTATGCCGCTATCGGTACCGTACTTGTTGAAAATGGCGTTATAAATAGCCTCTTTCCAGTCTCGAAGCGTGCTATAGGGCTTCCAATGAGGCTGCCGGGTCTTCTTCTGCAAAATGAAGCTATTCGCAAGTGCAACATCAAGGAGGAAAGACCAAAGCAACGCCTGCCAAGGACCGCGCCGGAAACGGTGCTGATATGAGGTATAGGATCTTATCTGATCGCCGCGGTCCACGTGATTCATTTCATCG
>PVQA01000785.1:0-10515 GCA_002980515.1 Fusarium burgessii | reverse complement strand
ACCCCGCTTGTACTGTCGTCATGACCAGGGTCATGTGGGGCGGGGTACGGGATTGAGGCTTGTGGGCGCTGAGGAGATAGTTGCTCGAAAAGCTCGGGGGAATTATATAACAGCTCCATCAAAAGGTACCATATTGTAAAAAGTCGTGACCAATGTATACTATAGACTAATTCGTACTAGTTGCGCTTTGGTTACGATGGCGTCCGCCATGTGATCACAATCTCCTGATTGCAAATATGGTACTCGACGGTTGGGAATCAGATGATACCGCATTCGTAATAGCTGAAATATGGTATACGGGGTTATTCTGTAACCTCGGATGAGGACATTGTTGTTCATTACCATCCAGGACCACCTAATGCATAACCAAAATTTCGCTCCTCCCACACAAAAACCAAATTTTCAATTACACCGGATTCGGCCAGGCATGAAGATGCTCGCAAACTAAGACCTGCACTATATTGCTTTTTTTCATGAAATATTCATATCGCCTTGAAGTCCAGATGACCCAAATATGTTGGCAAAATACTCAGAAGCCACATACTCATAGACACAAGCCAAATATACAAAGTATCATAATCTGTAAATACAGTGGTATCAACACGAGCGTATCGTCGGGTGACAACAACTTACAAAACAAATTGGCCAACAGAAAATGCGCGAGATCCATGTGGCGTTATCCCGGGCGAATCGCAAGGGTGGCGCCCAGTAAAACTGCGCGGAGGGAGGTCCGATAGCTAGTCAGTCTTGACAAAGCACGCCATGATCAGGACGAACAACCCAGCCTCTTTGGATTTGCACTTGAAAGATGGTACTGTATGGTGAAAGGAGAGGTTAAGGGAGGGTCTCTGAAATGTGTTGAAGTCGCACTCCCCCACTCGCAAACCTGTCTTGTAGACAGACTGTAGAGACTGCTGTTGGTCCACTCCTGATGGTCGGTAACTTCACAAGTTGAAAAGAAGAGCCACGCAAAGAGGCTGACCAAGAGACTGACCTAGAAAATTAACATATCTTGATCCACTTGGGCCCGCGTGCAGACAATGTTTACAATAGTAGTCGGCCTGCCTCTCCTGCCTCGTTATACCCAGTTAACATGACCCGATCATCAGCAGAGCCTGCTAAGCTCAAGTGAAAGGGTGTGTTGTGTTTTTCCTTTATTTACTGTTTGTATTGCTTCATTTCTCCCGCGTCGTCGAGCGAGAGTCACCTTTGCTTGTGATCGTGATGGCCCACCACCAAGTACATCTTGCGAACGGAAACGCCCCATCTGCAGTCGAGGAACTGGTTGCAAGTTCTCGGTACTCTCTAAACAATCCCTGGATGGGTCTTAAGCTACTGACCAGGCCTGGAGTACGCTCTAAATAATCACCCGCCATGCGGAGACCCATTCCTCTACACAACCCTGAAAGACTGTAAGGAATGCATCTATTATGCGGTTCTTGACGTATACGCATAAAAGGACTGGGTAAGGAAGAGGAATCGCACAGGGAAGGAGGAAGACACTGGTGACATAGGATCACAGCAAAACACATACAAAGGAATCTGTCGGTTGCATGATGTTAAGTGTGGCTTTACATGCCACACCAACTAAGATTTTCTGCACCAGAACAGGAATAGTCATACAACCCTAAATTACATCTGTCAGTAGTCAATGACTCAACATCATGACACCGACGGTTCAAAACTTTAGTTAAGGAACGGTCCAGACCCCGTTATCAGAACATGCTTGCTCCTGTCCTAAATCTTAATTCCACTCCTCTCGCTAATCTGTCCAGTAGAATTCTGTAGTGGCTATTGCCGTCTGCCACATGTTATGACAACTTGTACAACACATAGGCTAGACACAATGAAACTACTGATCAATAACACTGTTCCGTGATGACGATATCAGATACAGAAATTAATCAGTCGCCTCAGAAGTATATACACCACAGTTCGCCTTGCATTTTCGTCTTAATTTGAGCGACAAGGTCATTTAGCTATAATTACCAGATAACAGTTGCAAACTGAAGTAAACTACAACACCATTTTTCCAATTAATCACTCCTGCTACACTCCAAAATGGTAGGAACTGGTATTGCACACAAAGTTATTTCTATTCTTCTACGTCTTGGTGAGCTTGCCTCCGCTATAATCGTCCTAGGAATTCTCTCGCACTTCTGCTACCTTATCAGCATCGCGGAGGTGTATGCCAATAGACGGATCATCTATGGCATCGTCGTGGCGTGCCTTAGTATTATCTACTCCTTCTTTTTCTGTCTGGCATTTAGGAACATGTTCTTGGGATTTCCTTTTTGCTTTGTAATGTTTGTGATGCGGCTCGTGGCATACTGCCTGCTTCAGACTGCATGGCTGCCCCTTCCATTCTCATATCACCCTTTAAATAAGACCATATACTAACCATACGCAACGTTCATTTTTTTTTATAGAGAATTGGTAGTCCAACTATGAAGAGGCTCCAGCCTACCGAGACGCACTCTGCACTACCACCAATCTCTTTTAGTCGAATCGACTCTCTCCCTCAATCGTTTCGCTGACGCCTCTATAGCGGCCTGCTCCTGATCATCTAGAGACAATTGAATCGTATGCAGAATCCCTTTTCTTCCAACGGCCGCGGGCATGCTCAAACAACACTTGAACTGGTCCTGAAAATGGCTGACAGCACTGACTTCACGTTTGTCCAAGAGGATGGAGCTACATATGTTTGCCGTGGTGGAGCCAATTCCGAACGGAGCCGATCCTTTACCTATGATTATATTTTGAGATCGATGCTTGCAGATACCCTCGATTTTGGTACGATCAACATTATCCAACATCTTTACTTCGGAAGTTGGCGCTGCACCAACCGTTGCTGCTGACCATGCAACGACTTGGTCTTCTCCATGAACACCAACTATGAAAGCGTCTATAGACGAGGCGGCGACCTTAAAGAGGATTGATTAGCACACAATGGGGCCTGAAGAGTGGACACTGGTGTCGTAGGAACTTACCGAACCTCGAGACGCTACCATTCCGCGGAGTCGAGCAGTATCCAGGGAAGTTCTCGAACTTATTACTTGTGACGCTGGAAGCCCGGAGATCTCTTTGGCGAGAGATGTCAGTAGATCAACGGGATTTGCGACGACAAGCAAGATAGCATCAGATCGGAAAGGCTTCATTGCGTCAATTACTGTTCGAACCATCGAGGTACTCCGAGAAGTGTATTCGACTGCGGTTTGGCCTAAAAGAAACTGAATGAGATATGCATCACAAAAACCACAGATTAGGTGTATACAAATTTTTACCTCGTACCTAATAAGCGCTTGGATGAGGCTGTGATTACCACGATGTCACTCTTAGACGCCTCTCGGTGTGTGGCAGACCGTACTCGTGTACGACTATTAGTACTATAGGCGACATCGCAGAGATCCTCTACCTGAGCGTTCCTCAGTATCAGGTCAAGGTCAACCAGCAGTAACTCGCTGGCTACGGAACTCAGGGTTAGATTGTAAGCGATAGCACCGCCAACTTCGCCGACGCCGACGATGGCGATACGGGTGACTGAATCCATGATGTGGTACCGGTATTAGATGGTCCATGTAAAATAATCGCAACTTGGTTCTGATCTGAACTCGATACCGTTCTTATAAATTTGGTTCATGGCAGGTATATGGTAGCAAGATGAGTGGCGTAAATAAAGTTCAAACATGTTACATGTTCTGACGGGTGTTCTGATGCTTTCGCCTTCTCGTCATAATGTAATAATACGTAATTAATTGTGGGTTTGGATATGTAAAACATGCAGCAATTGGTCAATATGGGGGGTAGACGACTGATCCGAGTCAATAAGCTTCCCAGAAGAGCTGGGAGATCAGATGATCGTTTGTTTTACTGTTACTGCGGCTGTGGTATGGCATCAGCCTCCAAGTATTTTTTCGAATGCCTCAGCAGCCTCCATTTCACTTGAGCTAGACTACTATTCGGAACGAGGTCACTGGTCTGATCCGCGCACCATCAACCGGGCCAGGTCAACTTGAAAGCCGTGCGTTGCTCATATTCTTGTTGAATAGGTGCTGGGGTCTCACGTGCAAGCAGGGATATTTTAAGATTACAACCGAAATGGTAAAACCTCTAAGGGGCAGAATTAAAACAAAACACAACATGAATATACCAATCTGATCAATGGACCGAATGCACGTAATGTTTGACAATTCTCACTAAAACCGGTCGTTTACGGGGCCTTCACGTTATCACGCGACATAACCAGCCAAGTTGATGACACCACTGCGAGTCCAATGACCAATGCACTATCATATTGAATCTCATCACATTACATCACCTCACCTCACATTAAGTTCGTATTCAATAGCCACCTTTAAGCCCATGATCTCATGTATGAACATCTGCATCAACTATGAAAAGCTGGAGACTATTTCCAGCCTTCAGTATCTCCTAGAGCTCATAAGGCCACAATCAGGTCATTATGGGGGGTCGTGGCCAATTAAAACGCCCCAAACAAAAGGTACTCCTGTCCCCACCTAATATAGGCGGTGATAGAAGTACCAGCAGGTCTTATTACAAATCGCTACATCACAGATTTTGCACCCATTCCTAGTCTTTGGGCTATACCTTCCTCTTCTGTTACCGCTGATTTCAGCAAAAGCACGCTTTTTTGGTCCCTTTTGACCTTATTTGCCCTTGTCGGAAGCCAAGGCAGGCTAGGCAACTTGCCTTACGGCCTCGATAGACATGGTTGATATTCCTATCTGTGTTTTTGCCGTGTTTCTTGATTATCGATGTCCTCCTCAGCCCCTGACCGATATCTCTTTCTTGCTTGACTTTCTTGATGATATTTATTAAATAAAGCGTTTGAAATGCATTTGCGCCAATCCTCTTGTGACGTATATCTCTCCCAATTTGGCTGGGGACCATGTAGTTGAAGGATGTAGCTGTTAGTAAGTGCAGCATCAAGGAGGAAGGTCCATATAAGTGCCTGCCAAGCCCCCGGCGCAGGAGGCGATCGTAGCTTGTGTATGACCTCAATTGGTAACCTCAGTCAACGTGGTTCATTTCATCGTTATAAGCAGCAGCTACTGTGGGGGATGGGATCGACTTTACAGGTCTCCTCAGCAAATTCTAGCTGTATTGGGCCGGGCTCGCAGGTGATCTGTAGACGGCTTTGTCCTCTTCTTATCGGTACGCTCATCGCCTCGGTAGACGGTTGTGATGACGAGCACAAGGCTATTATCCTTCCAAGTAATTTGATTAACCTAGGAAGTAGGGGAAAAGGCAATTTAGTAAAGGAAATATATAGAAGTCTGTCGTGGCTTCTTACCTTACTATCCCTCGTTGGGATAGCCGCGACTTCATTAAAGGCATATCACAACGCCCTAATTTACCACGTGCCTTATCCCTCTTTAGGTATTCGTGTATGCCACAGTTAGGGCAGACTGTGCCTGTGGCCCCGTATGCATGATCACGAAGCTTGCGGAAAAGAGGTGGTGTTAAGAAGAGGTTATCCACAAAGACGTGATATGTCTGCTTTGGCAGCATATTACATAGGGAAACGACGCCCTGCGTATTGCCTAGTTGTATAAGAGCAGTTGGCTCCTTGCTAGCTGCCTCTCTCTCTTCTGCGCTAGGGCGGCCTCCTTTTTGCCTTGGCCCCCAGCCTAGGGCATCGTAATTTGAGCCTTTAAAGTTCCAGAGCCACCGAATAAAGAAGCCTGCTCGGGCGATATCCCAGATCTTGAAGTAAGGGGGTCAGATTCCCTTTGACAATAGTTGTCGCTTTTGATCTGCCTGTGTAGCGGACCATACACTCAACTACAGCAAGATGAGAGCCTGGTTGGAGACAGCGCTGGCCTCAATTAAAGTATCAAGTCAAGTATTTCAAGTAAGTCAAGTAAGTCGATGACCCAATGTATTTCAAGTAAGCAAGTTCATAATGCTTCAAACTTGATTTACTTGAAATACTAGATCTTATGGATTTTCCTATGCGACAGCCCTGTGAATGTCGAGACTGTTCGAAGTTCCAGACATAGGGTAATCAATTGAGCGTGGTACCCCAGTTGATTACACCAATGGAACCCAGGAACGTGGCAAGGGTGGCGCGACTACGTGTTTTGCGTTCGCTCGCGTGGTGGAACACCTGGTTCAGAATTAACGTCGCTCCCTGATGAGAGGCATCTGTATTCCGCGATTCGCCGGTAACCCGCTATGGCAGCACAACAACAGTCGTTATAATCGCTTCTGGGAATTAGTGGCCAGCGCAAATCACTCAAGCAGCAGCTTGACGCTGCGTCCATCAAGAATGAAGCTGGAAGAACAACCCTCGCCGACCTCCCAACTGTCCAGATCGGCTGCAAGAAATATATACCAGAAGAACACATTGCCAATAAGAATCGCAAAGGTCGAAGGAGCTGGATCCAAGCCCATGGCTTCTTTCTCACGGAAGTCAGTCCTGATTTACGGACGTTGCAGACCTACTGGGTATGCTCGAAATGTGATGAACGAGGCAAGAGCTCATTATTCGTCGCCACAAATATAACATCGTCAATTGAGCACCTCCGAAGGTATATAATATCTGTACGAGCCTGATATTTATTACTTCTCCATTCTCTTACGGGATGTAGGTCTCATATGATCACCGAGGAGGATGACAATGCGGATGAAGATTCGTATTCGTCTCGCGCTGACATTCACCCACCTTCGAAGCGGCGTTGCTTGGAGTCTCCTACTGCAAGATCAAATGTCACTAAAGCGAAGAAGTTGACGGTCGGCTGGATCGTTACTGCCAATCTTCCCTTCACGGCGTCATCGAATCCGTACTTGCGCCGAATGCTCGATTTACACGATGCACTATTAGCAAAAGAGGTACCGTGGAGTCGGCAGTCAGTGCGTGATACTATGCGGAAATTATTCGAGGTAAAGAAGGGAGTAATATCAAGTCAATTGCAGAAGGCGATCACAAGGATTAGCTTTAGTTTTGACCTATGGACTTCTCCAAACCGGTATGCTTTCCTTGGCCTCCACGCCTACTATCTCGACGCCTCCTATTAAGTCCAATCGCGGCTCCTTGCTCTGCGCCATGTATGGGGATCTCATTCCGGAGATAACCAAGCAGCGACAATATATGATATCTTGGGCGAGTATGGGATACGAGATAGGACAGGCGCAGGTGTCTGCGATAACGCCTCGTCCAATGATACATGCTTGGCGAGCCTCTATCGTCAATTTTATCCTGCAATGGCGGAAGAAGATATTAGAAATCATCGAACAAGATGCTTTGGGCACATTCTTAACCTTGCAGCTCGAGCCTTTCTCTGGGGAGAAGATCCTGACTCGTTTGAGCGAGAAGCCTTCACCGAGGCGGCTTTCCAAGTTGAAGAGCGTGAGCTTCGGCTCTGGCGGAAACGGGGAGCGGTGGGCAAGCTGCATAACATCGTCCGGTTCGTCAGGGCTTCCCCGCAACGGAGAGAGCTGATGAAATCTCTGGCTTGTGATCAGAACGACGAAGACGGTTATCAACTCTTTGAAGAGGAGCGAGCTGCCATCGACCTCGAGCTGATGCAAAATAATGAAATCAGATGGAATTCAACCTTTCTGATGATCCAGCGTGTCATTCGAAAGCGAGAGCACATTGACCATTTCATTGCATATCTCGAAACGAAGACGTCAGAGCCCCGACAGCGGGTGCCTGTCCAAGATCAGCTTTCACCACAGGACTGGCTTCTGTTGGCGGAGATACAGAGTCTACTCAAACCGCTCTATGAGATCACCATGAGGTGCCAGGGTTGGGCCAAAGAAGGACGCCACGGCGCCTTGTGGGAAGTAATGATTGAAATGTAGTACTTGCTCAATTTCTTCGAGGCACAAAATCTGATATTCTCGTCACGTGATAGTTGCATCAGTGAGCTGAGAAATTTCAGGGTCTGGGCAACCAAAAGTACAACTCCCTAATTCGTCTTCGTTCTCTTCAAGCTTCTTTGACTAACGGTTTCTCAGGATCTAGCACTCAACGAATTGAGCAGGGCCGCAGACGAGACAAACACTTGCCACAGCACGCTCGAGAGGAATACACTGATGTAGTTTTGCAAGATGGGAATATTGATGATGATCACCGACGATGCGTTCAGATCTCTATTAAGAACTGTTGGTCAAAGCTCGGTGAGTATTACAGCCTACTAGGCCAATCGCCACTTTGTCCGGCTGCCGTTATTCTTAACCCACGCTGGAACGCGTCTTGGCTTGAGGCGAACTGGACCAGCGGCGAGCAACTAGTGTGGCCACAGGACGCTAAAAACAGTGTTCAGGAATTCTTTGAACAGCACTATCCACGTGAGGAGCAGTCCGAGACATCGAGGACGGTGACAGGAAAAGCGATGCGGCAAGACGAGCCCAGTCAATTTGACCAGTGGATGCAGAGCTGCGATCGGTGCATGATGGAGGAAGAAGACGAGCTTGGCGTTTACATGAAGCAAGGGCCAGTGCGGCGAGAGAACTTGAACCCTGTCCTGTGGTGGAAGGATCATCAAGAAGAATACCCACGTCTGAGAAAGTTTGCCCTCGACATCCTGGCAATTCCTGCCATGTCTGTTGACCCTGAGCGGACGTTCAGTGTCACCAAGTTAACGGTAAGGTCGCAAAGGCACAGCATAAGTCCCGAGATAATAGAGGAGATGCAGTGTCTACGAAACTGGCTACGCCATCAAGCTATCACTGTGGACGAGGTGGTTAGCTTTGGTGGGGACTTGGTGGGTTGGGAGGTGTTGAAGTAAAAAGGGTTGATTGTGTTGTTGTTAGTTCTAAGTTACATGTATCTGAGAGGAGCACAGCTCCTTACATAGTATCCACATTCTAGCCACCAGCAGATCGGACCACCTTGGCCACACTGTCTCAACACTCCCACTCGAGCTGCTGTTGGACTCGATATACACGCCTGTCGAGCCTCGTTAAAACCCCAAAAACACCTTCGTGGGTGAAAACTGCAGGGAAAGAGCTATCTCGACATGGGCGCTCAGGATCTCTTAATGGTCTCGTGCAATCTTGGAGCAGTGGGTCTTCTTCTGTCCGCAGAAGATCTCCCTCCAAGTTCATTTTTTTTTGCACCTTTCCTCTCAGTCCGATGCAATCCTGAACTTGTTGGTCTTCTTCTTGTCCACAGAAGATCTCCCACTGAAGCCCATCTTTGCACGGTCTTGCAAGCTTTCTTGGGACTGCAGGCCTTCTTCTGTCCACAGAAGATCTCCTGCCTATGCCCGTCTCTGCAGGTCTTGCAATCTTTCTTTGGGATCGTAGGTCTTCTTATATGCACAGAAGATCTCCCACTGAAGCCCATCTCTGCAGGTCTCGCAAGCTTTCTTGGGACTGCAGGTCTTCTTCTGCCCACAGAAGATCTCCTGCCTATGCCCATCTCTGCAGGTCTTGCGATCTTGCGATTGCAGGTCTTCTATCCGCAGAAGATTTCCTGCCTACATCCGTCTCTGCAGGTTTGGAAATCTTTCTTGAAATCGCAGGTCTCCTGTCCATGATAGGTCTCCTACTTCAGTCCATCTTTGCACGTTCCTCCCGCTCGGCACAACCTTGAGATCGTGGCTTTCCTTCTAGTTGCTTAGAAGCTCTCCCACTCTAGCTCACCTTTGCGCCTTCTTCACGTTCCCGTGCAATCTTAGATCTGTGGGTCTCCTGTCTGTCCATGGCAGGTCTCCTATTTTGGTTCATCTCTACACCTTCTCATGGTCGTCGTTCTTTGAGACCTAGTGCGTTTCTAAATAGAAGGAAACGATCCTTTGGTAAGGCCTTTGTTAGGCCGTCGGTCACTTGTTTGCCTGTTGAAATATACTGGAACTCAACAGTTCTATCATTGACTTTCTCTCTGCAGTAATGATGCTGAATATCAATGTGCTTGGTTCTTGTATGGAACTGCGGATTCTTCGACATCGCGATCGCTCCTTGGTTGTCCCCGAAGATTACAGTTGTCTTTAGTTCTGGAACTTCCTTGTATTCTTTCAACAGTTCTTGGAGCAGACCTCGCAGCCAGACTGCTTCTTTTACGGCTGCGGTTTGCCCCATGTATTCTGCTTCACATGACGACAGGGCCACAGTTCTTTGTCTCTTCGAGCTCCAGCTGATAGCGCCCGTACCGAGGTTGAACACATATCCAGACGTTGATCTTCGAGTCTCCAGGTCTCCCGCCCAATCCGAGTCGGTGTAGCCGAGGAGAGGTTGCAGTCCTCCTTGGTACACTAGTTCCAGATTTTGTGATCCCTTGAGGTATCGAAAGATACGCTTGACAGCCGTCTTATGCTCGTTGGTTGGGTTCGCTAGGTGTCGACTGCATAAGGAGACGGCAAAAGCGATGTCGGGTCTCGTCCCCAGCATGAGATACATCAAGGATCCAATCGCCTTGGCATACCACTCTTTGAGTTCGTCCGCTGCCTTGTAGCCCGAGTCTGGTTCTCCGAACTTGCTTGTCGAAACTGGTGTGGCATTGGGAGCGCACTGGTCCATTCCAAAGTCTCTAAGTACTTTCTC
>PVQA01000784.1:0-14438 GCA_002980515.1 Fusarium burgessii | reverse complement strand
GCCTGCAGACCAAAGAGAGACCTTTTCCAAGGCAATTGGCAAGCAAGGCTCCAATGGAGGCTTCAACTTGCTCAAATACAACCCAGAAGCTCCAATCTTAACAGACCCAGTCACAATTGACGACCTTGTCGTCGCCCAGCTTGCCCTGCTTGGCTGTGATGCCCTCAACTGCGCTGACCACCTTCAAAACCCTCCAGGCGTAAGGTACATTATCCGCCTAGAGAAAAAGGAGCTCAGGGCGCTTGCCAATGGAAGGCATCACCATCATGGGGATAGTATCGCGAGGCTGAGAGCAAATCAGGCTTGAATGGAATCGCTGCTTCGTCAACTACCAAGACGGAGTCAAACATCAAATTAAGCAAAAGAAAGTAAATTAAAGGAGACGAAAAGCACATTCTTAAGAAATAACAAACCCTTGATAACGCCTACCTAAGTACCTAGCAAAACAAAATAACAGTATGGCCCAGCTCAGATGTAAGAGCCTCTACCCAACTCACTAACAATAACCTATTAATTCTTCGAGATTTCCTTCTTTCTAGGTTAACCAGTCCATCTGCAAGGCCCAGGCTCCCTGTCTGCCCATTTGAACTCTAATACTATCCATACTGTAAGGTACTGCCTCCCTCCCTTTTGCATCGAATATAATTGAACCCCGCAAAACAAACGCGTCTTCTTCACCGCTCGCCAGCTGTAAGACCGACCTATCTTTCAACGTCACAGCATAGCCATATTCACCACCAACGCCGCGCCTGGAATGTCCACCAGTGGGCGAATCGCCAAGAAAGTCACCTCGAAATTTTCGCAAAAGAAATCTTAAGCATTGATCGACCCGGTAAGCCGTATCGAGTAGGCAGCTGGGTCGGGCTAGCCATGTTGTCCGTGCAAGTCATCAGGAATACGTTTGACCGGTTGGCTCCTCCAAGCAATGTTGAGCTGTACCGCTCAAACTCAATGAGCCTGCCGACCGGAGCAGACTCGGCGCAGTTATGTGGTCATCATATTGAGTATTCAGTCAATACTGGAACCACATAACAGACAGTGAGCCTCCTCAGTCCAGGTCTTATCGCCACCTTTTACATTTTCACGCAGGTCACAAATCTCCCACGCTGTGGGGCCGTCTTGCATCTTGAGAGTGGCCTCGAAAAGCCCCAGATATGGCTTGAAGTCCGCGGTCTTCTTCTTGCGGCCCTTCTTGGCCGATCCTTTGACTGATCCTTTGACTGATGCGGTGGCGAGAGAGCTGGATGGCGTTGGTTCAGGTGTTGGGGTTTCTGTCTCACGAGGGGTCTCGCAAGCAGCCTTCTTCACGTGTACGTTATTGTTCGTTTCGCCGGGACGGACATCGATCGTCAGCTGGGTCTCTTTCTCCTCAGCGTCAGTGGGCGACAGAGGACGGGTCGCTTCTTTGGGCTTCTCTTCCTTGACAATCGATCCCTCGGTTAGATGGGGCTTATCTGTTCCTAGTCGTTCGTAAACTCGCATGAGAATGTCGTGAGCCATACATTCGTGATGCATCCACTTCCCGCACTCCGAACTCGTGCATCCTATCAGGGTCTTGTCGGGTTCGTGGGAGTTTGACATTTGCACACGAGTTCAACAGACTTTATTGACATTAGCACTTGCGAAAAAGAAATGAGGCATTGCGTAACATACCGAAAGTTGCGGGTTACGGCAGTCGTACGCTTGACGCCAATAAAGCGCGTCTTTGATCTCCTCGTCATCGGACTCAATCCATTGGTTGACGGTAGCGGGCCCTGTAACACTGACAACATTGATAATATCCACTAGAAAAGGAAAAATCGGTTAGTCGCATTGCAGCATAATATCAGTCAGCTTTCTGGAACATACTGTGGTTGGAAGCAATCAGTTCGTTAGCGCCATGGTACGGCTGGCGACCTTGAACAGTCTTCTTGCCGTCAAGGGTCCCAGCAGGAAGTTCGTCGGGCCAGTACATCCAATAGACGCGTGCATAAACGTGATGCTCATCGGAAGCACGGATCTCGAGAATGCGCGCGACCCAGTCATCATTACTCTTCTTGCAAATATCTTTACCATCACCTTGAGCTTTTTGTTGTTCAATGGTTACCTCATTAGCGACATGAACGAAGCCTTCGCTATAATATTTGATACTGTTGACTACCAAGAGTTAGCCATAAGCCCCTCACAATTTAGAAGAGGTCGAGATTTCATCTGATACTTACGAACGAAGCTATTATAGCGCGTCATATCTTGCCATCGTTCTCCAGGTTCGACGGTGTAGTACAAGTCCATGGTGTCGTGCGTTTTGAAGCTGCCCGTTGGGGAGAAGGGAGAGATTTGAATCTGAACCCGTTTATCGTCATCTTGACCATCGCGCTTCCGCTTCTTGTTTTTGTGACGTTCCTGCTGAGCGGCCGAAGGGCCAGTCGCGTAAGAAATCGTGAAAGGACACTCAGCGCGGTTCTCTTCCCCGACAGATCGCGATCTCTTGCGATTGCTCATTGTGGCGTTTCGACACGGTTGGGTATGACCGCGTCAAGAATGGAGAGAAGGAGGGGTTGCAGAGAGACGACGAGCCGCGCGAAGGAACGGCGAGGAAAGGGAAGAAAAGACGAATGAGAAATGGAAAGAGAATCGTATATAAGTGATTTTGCGATGGCGCGATCTGTGCTGAGCTGAGCCCCATTAGTCTTTGAGTAATAAGCCGAGGACAGCCTGCGTCATGTTAGATTGGCGGCTGGGAAAGGGCTCCACTTTCCTTTATCACAATATTATTCTTGTATCCAGAAAAGGAGGGGGAATTGAACCAACCCTTCCCTGGCAGACTGATCAAAAAGAATCAAGTCGACGATCAATAACATCACAACTTTCTGCTCCACATCTTAATACACTCACCCCATCGTATAGCTGCGTATCAAACAAGAATCTAAAGATTCTGATTGGCCCGAAAGGCAAAACGCGCCGCGTATTGCCCATTAATACTTGAGGAACAGGCCCCGTTCCCGACTAGAATACTTGAGGCGAATTGCTCTCCACGTTTCTGATTCAGCCACTGTTGATGGCTTACACTCACAGTTCCCGCTGCATGATTATTCCAGTACAATATGTCTCGCCTCAAAATCCGTTAACTCCATGGCTTCGTCCACTATGAGCCCCGTCACATAGCCCTCACCGACCAGCCTATATCACCCTTCAGTGCCCAAACGCAGGACATACGGTATGTTCATTCCATCGAAAACACAGACAACGTCTCCTACATTTGCGCACTTTGGCACCCATCCCACAGCTCCTTTCCTGCATGAGTTAAATCGTCGGCACATGTTTTCGACTAAGAAACCATTTGTATCTTGGGAAAGAGGCAACTTGTATATCTTCTCTACCTCCTCTTGCACCTCAGTAGTGGTTTTGGCTTCGTATATGGCTTCGATGAATGCGCTGTATCGTCGAAAGCTTTCCGATGCTTCCTGCGAAAGGTCATTACTAAAGTGCGATAAAATGGCGCTGACGAACTTGTTCTCGCCGTTATATGCTAGTTGATTGGTATTATTCCCGACTTTCGCGATAGATTCACAGTCCTTCAGCCACCGGTGGACTTCTGAGGCGTATTTCCCCAAGGATTCTATCATGAAGGTCACTGGGTCAGGTTGCTCACATAATTTGGTAAGGTTAATGTTGGGCGACATTCCCATCGAGTCGATGACATCAAGAATCTTGCCACGGATTCCCAGATAGCCGGCTTGTTCATCGACCGTAGCTTGCAGTGAGGACTCATGGGCTGTATGTAAAAGGACCCAGCTTAGTACACCAAGCCTGGAACCGACTGCATGGAGACTCTTGGATGCGTGCTTTATGTGGGGTACCCATGACTCCAGTGCCCCGTGGTGGTCTGGCGACATGTCGTTGATGAAAGACCATAGTATTGTGAGGCTCCTGCTATTTCGGATGCAAAATCTAGCGAATCGCCGGTACAGTTCAGTGCTTGAAATGTTATAGTCGACCAACAGTTTGTAGTCAGGACTACCAATATCAGAAGCGAGCCCGAGCAGCGCAATGATGTGATCTCGAGAGTCCGAACAGTTGAATAGCAAGGTTTTATTCAAAAGATAGCAGAGGCTTTCTTGTCTATCTCTCAGAGACGCAAGAATACAGGCCCGTTGATACCATGTCGGTAACTGGGACTCGCTGCCGCTCTTTGGGCTACAATGAACTCCTCGAGGGCAAGCGGCTTCAAAGTACCAGAAAGTCTGGGGATGATCCATAACATAATTAAGCCAGGAGGCCAATAATGTCCAATGGAGTCTTTTTGTGCCGGCCATAAGTATTGGGCTCGGAGATTTGGCCAGTTCCTGCAGGATCCATTTGCGAGAGAACCAACTTCGTTGAAGGAGAATCCCAATGGGCTGAGCCGCAGATAGAGGGTCAGGCACGAAGGCAGCAGTAATAAGTTCAACTTCGACCTTATGTGGCGTTTTGGTATCACTGGCCAGCAGATTCGTAGCTTTGCGAGAGTATACCAAATCGAACTTGCGAAGGAACTCAAATGCTCGCCCGGCGCTGTCCGATTCCATGCCGAGCCATATCACGGTCGTAGTAGCTGCTGACTAAATTTCTCCCATAAGTTGAACCTGGGAAGCACACTCAGCTGTATCGTTCTGGTGATACACAACGCGTCTGTCCAGACCAAGCGTCGGTATTGTCGGCATCTGATGTTGACCAACGCATTGTGCAGACTTGGGCCAATTTCGACCGCACACCCAGAGCAGATAATTCTCTTTCGCGGAAGGGGATCGCCCCAAGCGTATGAGAGAGCAGAAAATTCGACATTGGCGGCCGTTTCTAGCGGCAAGGTTCTCATTTCCGTAACAACTTCGCCATCACCAGATCCAGTGTGGAGGTCAAGCAGCCTGATATTGCGGGGAAGTAATGGAGAATACCGGTACGCTTCCATCCCAGCTGATCATGATATAATAGTTACTCACTTTGTGATGACGAATGGAAGGTGTTCTTAATAAGCTGAGGCTCGACGTGGTGGGAGTCCAGTTGTTGGAAACTGTCAATATGGGAATTGTTCCCGCGTGTCTTGGCAAGAGACTGATCTGGTACTGACCATTTTAGGAGGAGGTGCAAAAAGTCAGCCTCACGCAGCCACCAGGCTGAGTCGCATGCATGCAGTTGGGCGTAGTAAGCCTTACCACTCGTCAGGCGGCAATTCATGAGGTCGGATGACCGCCCCATCATTTGGAGTGGAGGGTAGCTGAATTAGTATATTAAGCAACTCACATGCTTAGTTCAATGGATTTCCTCCTTGCCACGGCTCAAGGGTACCTGCCGGCTTGAGAAGTTTTATTTGCGGAGTCAGTCCAGAGAAGTCCAATTTTGGCGTCTCTCACCCACACAAGCTGTTCTTCCGACGCCCAATTCACCTCCAGATAGCTCATGCCCGGTGATGGGTGGAGAATGATGGATGCGGCGAACAGCGGTGACTCTCCAAGCTTGGTATAGTATTCATTGAGTTTCTGCCAGGCGGTGATGATGGAGAGTCTTAGATAACGTTGGTGATCCTTTCCCATGTCGTTAACTCCCGAGGATCTTGATGGCTTGCTTGATCCATCATGACATTGTCCCGAGCCACGACCTGGCAAGGAGCTTTGCATTGACTTTCGCGGATAAATGTCCATCTCGCAATCCCTAAATCTAGCAGGAAGCTGCCGATTTCGGTCTGGTCACTCTCGAGCTAGCTCGACCTGCGAGTTGGTATTCTCTCCAGCTGCCTCGTCTAGAACAGCATGATAGAACAGCTTCCGATCCTCAAGGTGTTCCAGCAAGTATTCCATGCCTATCATCACCTCCCAAAGCCGTCCATTACCTCCCTCGCTGCCCAACTCTGCGTTCTCATAGTTTGCAGATAGAATGGCTCAAGAATATGTTTAATTTCTGCCAAAAGTCTCCAGTCATCCCCCTTCAACATGTCGGCCTTGGGTAGCCATTTCTCCACCTCTGGATGGACCAAGAACTCCCTGTTGTCTCCCTACTTGACGAGCGCTCGAGAGATCATGAGACAAGTCGAGTTCCATCTCGTGTCGTTATTCATGACGACCTCTAGCTCTGCCGTCGACTCACTCGCCAGGAGATATTCTTGTGCTTCGTCGTTCTCGCGTGAGATCCTCTTAAGAGCTCACACCTCTAAGGGGAAGATCTGATGAACTTGACAACATGTGGAGCTTTCCCACCGGCCCTTTCTTTCTCCAGTGCCGTAGGTCATCCTTACGCCGGCCGAGAAGGTCAAAGACCTGTGATTCTGCCTCGAAAGCGTCGAAATCTTCGCCGTAGAGGAAAGCACGAGCAACCAGGTTCAAGATATGCCCATAGCAGCGCATACATCTGGCCCGAACGACCGCCGGGCCCATCTCTGCGTCGAGATCTCCGTAGAAGTTCAGACGACAGCTATCGTTCAAAGATGCGTTGTCCGAGATCACTGTTCCGACTCGATCCTCTATCTTCCATTTACGCACAACTTGCCCAAGCGTCACCGCAAGATTTTCCCCGCTGTAGCATCCGAGCTGGCGACGGAGTGCCAGTAGGCGCGACTGGTGCTTACCCTGACGGTCAAGATAATGAGCTGTGACTGCCATGACAGCGTGTCGATTGGGTGATGTCCACAGGTCGAACCCTATATGGATTCTGGTAAGGGCATCTGAGAGCTCCTGCTTGACCTCATCCTTCTTAGACTCGTACATGTCATCCAGCAAACGGCCCATCGATTGCCGGCTCCATGGTATCTGGTCAGAAAGGTGAGGGTCAAGTTCCCAGGCGAGTTGCTGAAAGAATGTATCGCTAAAGAAAGAAAAAGGAACATTGGTGTTGATTAGAAGTCCTAGGCTCAGTTCTCGGATTATCTTGACTCTAGTACGCGGCACGGCGCTGTACTGCAAGCGCCGTCGCTTGGGCCGTTCAGATTCATCGGTTGACTGGTCTGTACCAGCGCCTTGACTGCTCTCGAAGATCCTGTGGGACCTACGTTGGTTAATAATGCTCAAGCTCGCGACGTCTCATTTATATACTTGCGAAGTGTTCAGCTGCCGAACTCGTAGCAGCCCCGGCATCCAACAGATCGCTTGCCGCTTTTAGATCGTTACGCCTTGCAGCTTGGGCCAAAGAGTTGGCCAATCTACTTCGTCCAAGATAAGTCTCGGTCTCTCCTGCTGGAATGATGAGCTGTGGCCCAAGGATCGTATGCTTCTTGTACAATTCGGTAGCATTTGCTTGTCGCGCCCTAAATGCTTTTACGAGGACGCAGAAGGCGTATTCCACATTTACAGCAGTCTTGGCAGAGCACTCCACGAAACACTTAATACCAAAACTCAGTGCGAGTTCGAACCCTTCCGTAGTGGATATCGCTCGCTCTGTAACCCTATCTAACTTGTTGCCAACGAGGCATATAGGTATGTGTTTGCCACGGGCTGTTTGAATCTCATGAACGAACCTGTTGATCCGAGTAACCGACGATCGGCTGGTGATGGAGCAGACATGCAAGATGGCTGGGCCTTCGTTGATCCATTCCTTTCGTAGGGCAGCGTACTCCTCCTGGCGAGCAGTGTCGAGAATGTCGAGCATGCATTGGAGTCCATCGACATGAAGAGACTTTTCGTAGTAATCCACTATTGTCGGATCATAGGTATCAACATAATGGTTAAGGCAGAACTTTCTCATTTAACCTGGAATACTTCTACTACATCTTTATATAAGGAACATGCCTAGCGAACAAGAGCCGTCTTTCCTACGCCTCCATCACCAAGCACAGCCAGCTTGAAGACCATTGTTTTGTTAGGATCTTGGCGTTGGCCCAACGGCCACTAGAAGGTCGACATGCTTGCTCCTGCAAAAAGAGCAAAGCAATAGATGGACGGGTTTGGTATTCGCAGGGCTTGTCACAGACGGTTAGGCTATGTGGAACTTGACAAGGTCAAAACGGAATGTAAACAAAATACAGGATTAGGCGCCGAGCTAACGAGACGTCAGCTGAATCTAAGACACTGTTCACCTTAATTTGGTGAGTAAGAGAGGTGGCTAAGGAACATCTTTTTTCCCCGGCTAGGCATTGGATGGATGAATGGATGTTTTACGTCCGGGCCCTCGATACCTTCCATCTAGGAAAGCCCCACTTCTTTGCTCATGTTATTTCTGTTCTGGCCTCGCTTGGCTCTATTTGATAGGCCTGCTTGATGAACGTCAATGTAATTATCCAAATGTTCAGTATACTAGCATGTTCTGTTAATTTTACCTAGCGGAATTCTCTTTATAGTCGCAGAATATTAATACTAGACACGGCCTACTAACGTCCCGGTCTATTTCCGGCTCCTATATCTATCAGCGCCTTCCCCTTCCAGCAACGAATATATATTAGCAAGTCATACAAGTATAACACAATGAAGTCAAACAGCCTGTACACTATCCAAGAAATCACTCAACCAGGTCCGAAACGTTGTATCAATCCATTTTGCAATCACTCTCAAAGAAGCCAAAAGCTGATAGATACCCACCACATTAGCTGTATCCCCAATCCTTACTGACTGGTCCAGAAGTAACTGAATTGTGTGTCAGTCAGCAAATCGCAAAACATTAGTCACACCAGACTTACAATCTTATCATTGTCATCAACTGCAAACATAACAGTCCAAACATTGCCATGAACTTGAATAACAGGGATAGCAATGGGACTCTTTGTTGACCTTGCAGCTCGGAGTCGTTGATACCACGCTGCAGTCCATATGGCCAACTGAACGTGACTTCGGTCCACCACCCCAGCTGACGTCTTGGTCTCGATGAATACGGGTGCAGGGCGTTGAGACAGAGGATCATACATGGTCTGGTTAAAAGTAAAATATTCCTGTTTTTTAAGAAACAAGTTGATCTTGCTCTCCAATGCATCATCAGGTTTAAGGACGAGCGCAAAATCGACCATTTTATGGACCGACGATGACTCAGGCTCTGTCCACGTCCCTGCGTCATCACTGCGAATACTCGAGTGACTTGAGGCTGCACTGGATGACGCTGATGACCAGGCTTGTTCATGAGATCTAGGCCGAAAGTCTCTAAATATCTGCGCAGTTGTAATATTCTCCGCCTTCGTTGAAGGAATGGGATCGAGAGCTATGTCGAGGACTGGATAGTGAATATGGGTATTCCATGCTGCCTCTGCCTTGGTCATGGTGCTTGACTCGGCGGCTTCGGCAAGGATCTTTTTAATTCTTGCGTGCTGATACCTCAAATCGTGATCTTGCTCTGGGTCATCATTTTCTTGCCACATGTATGGTAGAATTTTCGCACGTTTGAGTGCCTCGGCATCCATGATACGTTTGAGATTTGGTGGGAGTATCGCCTGTTCCTTGATAACCATGTAAAGCTCATTATACAAAGGCTGAGTTTCAGCAGGCAATGCCGATTCCAGATCTGGAGGATTGATCACATGTATCGGCGGATCCAACTGTTTCAAACTGGCTGTTGTTGTATATCGTTTCGATGGCGATCCACGCCGTCGCTTTGACGGTGATGGTGAGGACTTGCGACTTGATGCTGTACTGAAAACAATATCTCTGCGGAGCAACTGCTGATATTGAACATCTCTGAGTGATTGAGGCGTTGATTCGAGATCTGGAGGCTCTGTGGCGAGCCGCTTGGGTGGACTCGACATTGGACTAATGAGAGGGCCTGATGTGTCGGTGTTGTCGCGTTTTCGCTTGCGCGATGCTTCTGGTTCTTGGTCTTGGTGATTGGGAGTATCTGGAATGCCGCTTAGCCATGCTTCTACTATAGAAGGGTGCATTTTTCTATGGCGGTCGACATCAGAAAAGATGATGTTGATGGTGATGATGGGTTGTTCCAATGTTTTGGCATGCGTTGTTGCGGAGCAACTAAATGGTAAGCGATAAGCGATAAGCTGACGAGTTATCGATAATGCAATATCTTATCTACAATCTTATCGCGATAACAAGACAAGGGTCGGTCTTGGCCCACTTAAACATTGTTAGCGTAACTGGATTGGCTGAACTTGACCAGAGCCTGATTGGTGCAACTTCTCTACTCCATAGCCGATCTGCAATACGCCTTTTCAATCCACGTTTCCCTAGACCTCTAGGGTAGGTATTAAAGTCGGCCACTTAAGATAACTATTAAATTAAAATTCTATTTGCAATAACGCTAACTTCTGCAGATAGAGTCTTACTTCCCTCTTTGCTCCTTTAAAACTAGGCTTACAACAGTAATAAATCTCTCTTTTCTCTTATAATAATGTCCTGGGTTTCTGATGGTTTTCCTCGGTTATGGCGCCTGACCTTTGCCAGCATGACAACACGAGCCAAACCTTATCTACTATTGTAACAAGGGCTCGCTGTAATGTGCCGAATTACATAGAATCTGGCCCATGCACGCATCGAGGTTCTTCCAAATATAGCCAAGATCATGTTGGACCCCACTTATTCTTCATTATCTCCTACGAGGAATCAAAGCCTTCAGGCGCTTCATATCTCCACTCAGGCGCATCGCGGATGTATGCAGAGAGGTACCGAAGGATACCATGGAAGTCATTCAGCCATTCACCCTCGCTCCGTGGGAGGCACGCCTACAAGTCATACTGAACAGTCAAGGAGAGGAAGAAGAAAACAAGATCAAAGAGCTAGCCAAAGCAGGATGGGCGGTCAGGATAGCGACAAGCAGCTCCGCGCGGAATGATCTAGTCGGCATGGGAGTAGCTATCAGAATCCCCATATCCGTGGCAAGAGCCGGCAAGATCAACGAAGCCTTTTCGGTCATCCTGGGTACGAGGGAAGAACACAACCCCTACACAGCCGAACTGGCAGCTGTCGCTCATGGTCTCAACTACCTGCCGGAGATGAAGTATCGAGTCATTGTGATCGTGACAAGTAACAAATCGGCTGCACAAGCTATAGGTAACCCTCGCCAGCAGTCGGGCCAAGGACATATACGAGAGATATATGATGCTATAGAGAAGCTTCGAGGAGATGGAAACAGAGTCGACCTCAGCTGGCTACCACGCGACAGCGAGCTCAAAATCCAGAAGACAGCCAAGATGTCAGCTCGTTACGCAACGGAGCCGTACATGACACCGCGGAGAGGAATGATCAAAGCAAAGACCACAATTCTTAATCGAACGAGGGCAGATCTACGAATAGAGAGGAAGCTACCAGATGGAGTGGGCAGGCATTCTAGAAGGGTCGACTCGGCTCTGCCTGGTAAACATACCCGCCTGTTGTACGATCAATTATCATGGAAAGAGGCCAGCGTGCTGGCACAACTGAGAACCGGAATGGCGGGACTGAACGGTTACCTATATCAGATCAGGGCAGCACCGACGGATGAATGTCCGTGCGGGCGGGCAAAGGAAACGGTAGAGCATTTCCTCTTTCGATGCGTGAAATGGACGACACAAAGCAAAGAGATGTTTCAGAGTATAAATGAGAAATGCGGCAACCTCTCCTTCCATCTGGGAGGTAAGGCAGCATCAGACGGTCAGGAATGGAAGCCAGACATGGACGCGGTGCGGGCCACGATCCGGTTCGCGATCGCTACAGGTCGCTTGGAACGGAGATGACGGGAACACTACTAACCTAGTAACATTTTATCAACACTAACCGATAACCTATGACGCCCTCAAATAATCAACAGCAGGCATTGCTTCAGCCGCCGAAGATAGGAAACTGAACACTTGGAGGGATTGGGCTTCAAGTTGGCCTGCTACTACTAACAATCACGAGGACTAAGAAGAAAAGCAATGACTAGACTGGAAGGAACAAGGTGAGAATTGTATGGGCTTGGCGAGAGCAAGGCAATAACTAGCGAAGTGTATGTACCTTTAGCTTCAGAGCCCATTGGGCGTTGGCCTACCGGGCGTAATAGACTTGTATTATTCTTCATTCCGATCGCAATTTCCTAAACTTGCACGTTAGCAAGATTTCCCCTACTGGCCTTCATTGCGGTAGAACGCCAATAACGCAAGAATCGATACCCCTCTTCAAATCATATCCTTATAGGTTTAGGTGAGTGGCCCTGCCCGAATGATACTGAATTGTTGAGTGCGAGAAGAGTTGGCTCCAAGCAATTGGGGACGTAGAATAATAAGTGTGCAATTTTCCGTCCGAATCCTGTGAGACACCTATTGAGCTGAGTTAATGGAATGGTTTGCATCGGCTGCCTTGCCTATATACTAAAGTGCTTTAGCGAATTAGAAGACCAAATGATAATCTTGGTGTTGATTGAGTTATATTTCTTGGGACTATACAATCCAAAAAAAGGAAAAAAAAGAGAAAAAAGAGAAAATTGAAGTGACGCCGAAATCATGAAAACACCCGTTCAGCATAACGGCTCGTTTCGTTGTGCAGGGAAGCCAAAGATGCGAAACAGACACAAATTGCCCCAGCATTTACATAGATCGCAGCGTTACACCTTATGTGGCGCGGCGAGAGGACATCAGTCTACCATTAAGCTGCTTCTAGACGCAGAAATCGGTGTTAATGCCCAAGACGGGGATAGCCAGGCGCGCAAAATTGTCAAGAGAATCATGAGTACGAGCGAAAGCTCTCTCTAGAGCAGGAAAAGGGTCCCCCGAGGGATAGCAGCCAAGTCGGAGAAATATCACAATATAGATGACTTGACTACGCCGCACTAATCGGCATAGTGGATAGTAGGCGATCAGATTGGCCTCACTAATAAGGCTTTTAACGCTTTAAATTCCTGTTTTCTTGCAGTTCGAACTAGAATAATTTATAGTAATGCAATCATTCGGGGCTAGGCTGACGTAGATGTATCTAAATCCCGTTGTGAGAAGGTGCCGTGGCTTGAGGTCTAGAACCTCGATCCCTATTTTTAGGGTTTTCAATACCGAGCTACATTAATACTACAGCCCTATAAAGTATTAAAGGGGTATGCTGCTAAGCCACCGGGCTGTTAACAGCAGGGTCGAGCCGCAAAAGTGTTAAGCCTTAATAGGCTATTCCTAAAAGAGCCTAGTCTGCTTAAAGTATATGTCTCATCTATCGACCTGGCCTAACTAGTATGGGTGAAGCCCCTTCTCAATGTCCTCCCTGCTCTCTGATAGGCTAGGACACAGCCGCACAGGTCATATAGTCGGATTATGCGGTCTCCGGGCTCTAGTTGTTATATTGCTGCTAGAGGTATAAGTAGTATCCTTTAGATTAAAATAATCTAGCTGTACTTATCTATCGATTCAAAAGTATATATAACAGTCATTAAGGTCCTAGCAAAAATCCCAATTCCCACCAGCATCGCTACTATTGATCACTTACTTAACGAAATAAATCAACTTAACCACATCTACCTTCCCTCATCAGCTTAAGCTACTCGATAAAATGCATTTCACTACCGCTATCCTCTCTGCCCTCCTCGCCTCCGCCTCCTTAGCGACTCCCCTTAGCTCCCGTAGCCACCGCGACTCAGATGGCGATATCTTCCCAGACTTTGATCGCTACTCGGACTAGGCGATCTGCAAGGGCAAGATCACTAAAGACCGCTTCCCCAACCTTCAAGCTCCTAATCGTAAGGGCGGCTGCGTCCGGTACTACTGGGGTATCGATATAACAGGCATCGTTACGGAGCAACACTTCTTCTTTAAAGACGGCTTCAAGACCGCTTGCAACTGCACCGCCAAGTGTTTAGAGGAGCCTAATAAGTACACAAACTGGGTGTGGAAGCATACCTTCATGCCGGAGGACGGTAGCAAGCGGTCGTACACTCTATATAGCAGTCCCAACCTGCCGACTGATATAAAGCTTCAGTACGACTTGGCGAACAGCAAGGGCTTCAACCTGTTGCAGGCTGGGGTCCCTGCGCTGTTAACTTTCCTAGATACAGCTGGAACGATCCCTGACAAGTTTGGCGTATCTGGCTTTATAGTGCAGGATCAGAACGGCAGACAGTTCTGTTAATGGGCTCATTATCCATGGGATTGTGTCGGTATTCCGGATTGGCTTGAAGAGGGTGCTTAGATAGGTATGATATATCATTTTTGATTTCGGTTTTTACCTGTATGCTTAACTGTCATTCCTTAATATTCCGTTAGTCCTTGATAAACTACCTTAAGTTACGAACAAGGGGTATTAGGCGCATTTTAAACAGGAGGTATAGGCGACATATAGCCATAAGGAAGAGATAGACATTACTGATATAGAATAAGAAGAGAGAGTCAGTAGAGTTTATAGATGAATTTATATAGTTGTATTAGTTATTTGGTAGCGTTGCAATTGAGTTGAAGTTTAGCATTAGATTGAGTGTTGTGGCTAGAAGTGGATCACATTAATAGGGGTTAGTCTACCAGTACTTCATTATCACAGAAGGATTAAGTTTTAACGTGGGTCACCCAAAAACCAGCCACCTATCCTATCCTATCCTTACTCAAGTATTAACGTATCCTAGCTGCGCGGCAGATT
>PVQA01000782.1:0-159599 GCA_002980515.1 Fusarium burgessii | reverse complement strand
AGAGGGGTTGTGGATGGTACTACTCATCTTGTGAACTTTGGACCGATCTGGAAAATCTTCATATCCTGCATCGGCCTCCACTCCAACGAAACAACAAAGGACATGCTAGAATGGCACGCAAGATATGCAACATGGTGTTGATGTTTAAATTCACTTTCCTTATTAGGCAAGGGGAAGAGGAAGTGTAGTGAGTGTATCAAGTTGACTTGGATGTATCCTCGATATCTTTACTAATAATTATCTGCCATTTTTATCAAGCCAAGTTACTGGATATCTCTCGAGACTTTGACCTCTGTCATTCGCTTTGATATAATTTTACTCTTAAAGTTTGCAAAGGATAGCCACCAACTTCAGGAAAACAAGCGACATGACGTCTCTAATCTTGTTCGGGGCCCTTTTTGCCTTGGCAGTCTCAAGCCTGTTAAACATCTGGTTCTTGGCCAACCAGAAATCTCAAGCCGACAGTACGTTAGAGAACCAGACTGCAGACCCTGTATCCCTTCCCAAGGGATGGTGGTCAAACGCCGAACGGTTTCAAGCCGAAAGGCGAGCAATTTTCAGCCAGGTAACCTTTATACTTCCCGCTCACTGCATACATGCTCATTTCTTCCACAGACCTGGATATGTGTAAGCCATCGTGGCCGTTTCAAAAAACCTGGTGACTACATTGTTTATGAGGTAGCTGGCTTTCGCTTTTTCATGATCCTGGGTAAGGACAAGGTTGTAAGATCGTTTCACAATGTCTGCCGCCACCGTGCTTTCCCAGTGGCGAGAAAGGATTCTGGATCAGCCACCATCCTGGGTTGCCGGTATCACGGATGGAGTTATGATTACACTGGACGTCTCATCAAAGCGCCTTACTTTGACAACAAACCGGGATTCGACAGAAGCATAAACAGCCTCTTCAAGATCAACACAAGGGAGGACAAAAACGGATTTCTGTACATCAACCCTGGAACGGATCCCAAGATCGCCGAGAGTATACCGGCGCCGGGGGTTGCCACTGGAAGCTTGATTAAAATCACCCCGGATGTGAGCCAGCTCCATAGCTTTGAGCTTGACGGTGTCTTCAATTGGAAGCTGTTGCGTAAGTTCATGAGCATTTTCCATTTTCCCCTAGGGTACTAGCTAACGAATCAAGCAGTCAACGACTTCCAACCTTCAGGCACAATAACAACTCCGGCAACGGGAGTGGCCAAATTCTTTCATACTTTCTTCGCTACTCCAAAAGCCAGGCTGGATATTTATCCTCTGGCAGTAGTCCACACAGCTTCGGGTTCAAACTTTTGGTATCAGCTCACATATAATCCTATCTCGGCTATCAAAACATCAGTTCGTTGTGATGTGTACTCTGCAAAGAGTTCTGGAAGCCTCCAACTTGACAAAGCCGGGAGAGAAATGCTTGAGAAAGAGGTTAAGCAGAGAATTGACAGCCTAGAAACCGAGCACAAGAAAGTGACCTCTTTTGGCTACGATACGATTTCGACCAATCGTGAGTATACATACACCCTCATCGAGTTCATCAATGAGCATCAAGCGCTAACTCATCACACAGGCTATCAAGGACACATTGCTTCCGTGGTGCAGAATCACATTAAACAAGAAAGGCTCCGAGGTTGTGAAATTAAACCAGCCGAGGTGAAAGCTCAACCGAATGATCAGATTACTGCCAAGGCAGAATCACGTAAGTTCTTAACCGGCTTAGCCAATGAAACATTTGGCCATCTTTTATTCGAAACCAGAGAATTCTGACCCAGTCTAACAGTTTGCGTAGCCATTGAATGTGGGGATAAGAAGTTGGACTGGTAGTGAGGTGCAAATGTTTGTAGTCCCAAGCGCAAAACTTTTCACGCAGCTCCCCAGCAGACAAAATAGACGGGATGCCCACGAGAATACGAGAAACTTGAAATTTAGAGGTTAATGGATGGATGTTGTCTTGATTGAGACTTTTCACCTTAGAATTCAGAACTGCATATTAATGACGCACGGTCGACGTCAAGGTTGGCCACTTGAAGTGTAGTGATTTGGTACATGGAAAGCTTAAAAGATATGGCCAGGTCCATATCAAAAAATGCATCTAATTGCATTCAAGAACTTTTATCTGTTGATTCGTGTCAAGATGATAAATTCTCGCATGTCAACGCCTCAGTCTCAGTTACAACTGAAGAGGCAACGTTTTTACTTAGCTTGCACCTTCAACCACGTCCAACAGCATTTTGGAGACACATAGAAACGTAATCATATACGAGGATATGACCTAACTGGTGCCACGACACCGGCTAGCTGAGTGGGCTTGATAGAGTACCATCGGGTTTGGCACAAGTGGGGCATTCTAGTGTAACCTAGCTGACTGATTAGATACCGAGATATTCCCATTCCATATCAGCACGGGAGAGGGGCATCGCTGGCTTTGACCGTATCAGCACCTCTTCATCACCAGTCAACCTCGTCATCTTCTTTTAAGCTTCCAACTTGAACAATATGTCTCCGCCACCACCAAAGACTGCGAAACAAACCAAGGCATCCCATGGTAAATCGCGACAGGGTTGCCGCCAGTGCAAAGCTCTGAGGGTATGTATGTATTTGTATCTAACCACGACACCTCCCTCCTTAACAAAGCCAAGCGATCAAAAAAAGTCTCAGAAGCTCACCAGTTGGTACTTAGACCAAGTGTGACGAAAAGAAACCTTCATGCACCCGGTGCGAGACGCGTGGAATTGCTTGCTCCGGTTACAACGCGAATATACGGTGGTCATACAAGCATGAGGTGCAACGGCAGCAAAGCGACAACTCACAAGAGACAGAGACAGAGACAGAGACAGCAACGATAGCCGTACCGACCATCGATAACAACTTCCAGAGCCTGATTCCGGAGGCTGGCTCTACCGTGCCCGATTCTCAGCCTGCAGTATCCTCTGCCGACGACCATCAGGGCCGACATGAAGCCCCCATCACAATATTTTCCCATGATGACTCGATCAGCCCTCTGTTTGGACAATGGAGTCAACCTTACTACCTTGACGCCCATTGCTTGGAAGGCAACTCTACTTTGTATGATCTAGAGGATGAATCATCCCTCAATGGATTTCTGCTCCAGAGTCAAGGGCCTGACTGGCTGACTGTTCCCCTGCAAGATGATGTCGAGGAGACACCTCAGAACTCAAACCCTATTCTCACCGGCGATGATGTATCTGTTATACTGAGAGACGGACACATCAATAGTGGCTCGACGGATGACATGAGCCAGACCCAGATTATCAGTATCCCCGAGTCAAGCCGCCTACGCGAGATAGGCGATGTCTCTTCGTCACTGTCAACATACTTTTTCCAAGACGTCCTCCCGCGGTACTGCACTTGGGATAGCAACTCCAGCATTATCAGGATCATTATCCAAGCCATGTGGCAGTCGTCTGGGGCCTTGCATCATACTATGCAAAGCATGGCTGCGTCATGTCTCTCGAATGAGATTCCCTACTTTTCCAAGATTGCAGCACAGGAACGCCTGCTTGCCCTTCAATGCGTGCAAGAAACACCTATGCGGGAAGACCGTCTGTTGACAGCCTTTCTGCTAGGTCACACATCGTGTTGGGTTAACCCGACCGATCTGGTGCCGAATCAGTTCAATGAAATATGGGCGACCCTAGAGTCATACACCTCTTCATCAGGAACTACATCGGTCATCTCGTTTATTCAAGAGGCTTTGGAATATTGGACAATGGTATTATCTTTCATCACCGACACTGAGCAACTGGGGAACTCGGCCGCAGGACTCCCTCGTACATCTGGGCCGCTGCCGCTCAATTCGATCATTACGCCAAACCCTTTTAGTGGTATTACTCGCGGAGCTGTGAGCATCTTCACCGACACCAGCAGGCTCATATACAAGCTGCGGAAGCGCTTACCACAGCTGCGATTCATTCGCGAGACAGACGTCAATTTCCTCGGTGAAGCCCTAAACGAGGCTCATCGACTGGAACGTAGAATCCTGGATTACAGCCCTCTTGACGCGTCCACTATTGTCGTACTGGGAGATCCTCACACCATGCCTGAGCACTTCAAGATACTCGATGAAGCATTTTGGTACACTTCTCTGCTTCAGCTGTATCGCGTTTTCCCAGACTTACTCATAAAACGATATCAGCCATGGAACCCTCAGAAAACCCTAAAACCTGAGGTTGCCTCCCATGTGCCCAGCCGAGACGAAACAGACGAGTGGCTTATGAAACTAGCTCTCCACATCTTGGCCATGCTTCAAGGCATTCCTCTTGATTCACGCACTAGAAGCATCCAAGCTCCTATAATTGTAGCACTCTCGAGCGAACTGCGCTACAAGTCACCAAATGCATCGGAATTGGACAGTTCATCAGAAGCCGGCGATATCAGAGCAATATCACCTTCGATTATTAGTCACTCGGTTGAAATAGCCCGGGCGCGCAGATTCGTTATGTCTCGTTTGTCGATATACTGGCATGTGCTGCCCTTGCAAAAGGTTAAGAAGTACCAGATACTCGTCAAACATATATGGGAAGCTCTTGATGCTGGAGTCCCGGATGTATACTGGGCCGATATGCTTTGCAATCAACAGCTGAGAACAGTTATGGGGTAAAGAGGCTACAGGTTTTAATACAGGATAGATTGTAAATGTCATTTAGGAGCGAGGAAGCAATATTGATACTTGTAAGATTATACTGTTTTATACCTTTTTCTTTTTTTTCTTTTTTTTTTTCTTTTTTTTACAAAACAAAAAGTAACAGAATATTATTCGGCGGTGCTTTTTGGATTCACCGACCCGCTTTGAGAATGATTTGATTATGAACAATATCGCTGTACAAACTCCCTTTTGCTTTGGAGGCCATTTAGTTTATAGAGGCTGTCCTCAGAATATGCCCATCCCTTTGCCGATCGAAGGAGGAATGCAGGATTGCAGGGCAGGGCATGAGTATCGGTTGGACTCTTCGATATGGGCTGTTAAGTGGGGGGAATTGGTCAAGTTTAAAATGGTAGTAGATACCGGGTAGGGCAAAAACCGGCAAATCCGCTTACTTTTGAGTAGCTTTATAAAATATGCAATATAATATTGATTGTCGAGGAATTTATCTGTATGATATGATATTAAATTAAATGCATGATAGAGAATGTCTTGGTGGCATGTGATTTGATGCTATTCCCAGCCACATTTTATATTAACTTATGCATAATAATGCACCTGGTCGCATGATGCATTTCGAGCGAACCAATCAAAAAGCCGGCCGTTTATCCACTCACAAGCATGAATGAATTATCCACCGAAAATTACCGACGCGTCCTTATCTCTCATCACGCAAATCTTCACTTCACCTCACACTTACCCCACGTCAAAACCACTCAATTCTCACCATGGGCATCTTTCGCTTGGCCAGAAAAACAGTCTTTACAGGCTTGTTGGGCACCTCCACAGCCGCTGCCTACCTCGCCTCTCAAAACCCAGTCATCTCCCCGCTTCCAGCCAACGACCCCATTTGGTCCTCGCGGCTCTTCAGAAGGGCCAACCCCAACGGAAACCCAGCTACCCAAGATGTAGTCATCAAGCGCATTCCCTTCAGCAAGATTCGTCCTGAGTTGCTCCAGAATAACAGTGACTTGACTCTTGAGTTTTGTCGTGGTATTTGGAGCGGTTGGGGTAAGTGATTTTCACACCAAAAAAATGAGATATGGCTCACCAATTTAGGATACGCTATTCAGCGTCGTTATCTTGACTTCAAGTGGAGAGGTCCCGAGACTGAGCAGCAGCTTTGGGACCATGAACAGCTCTCCACTAGCAACTACGACAGAGGCACCGCCATCACGGATCATTTCGAGGTCGTTGAAAAGACCCCTACTTCCATCACCGTGCGCTGCGGCGACTCACCACGCAATCAAGCCCCTCGCTCTTCAGATGGTCTTTTCCAGATCAGCGCCACAATTGACAAGGCGCATGAGGAAGTTGAATTGCGACTCAAGAGCGTTTTGTTCTCCAGCGAGGGCAAGGTTGGGGGTAACAAGGGACCTATGCCTGGATGGATGACCGAGTTGCATCAGTGGTATGCGCGAATTTGGGCTGAGACTGGTTCTTGGAGACTTTTGAAGTGATGGAGGTTATGAGTTATGATATACCATGTAGATCTTGGGCAGTTGTGCTGAGCAGCAATGTCGCAATGACCGAATGAAACAAACTTCTCTCGAATATAAGTCATTTTTTATGCTGGCTCGTTTAAGTAACTCCAGTGAATAAATATAGAGATAAAATGACTCGAACGGATTGAAGCCTGTGTTGTTTCTGCGAGTTATATCATGTCAATGCATTGACGAGACCTCTTTGCTAGGCCTAAATTGTAAGGTCTGCTGCTGTTGATGAGTGTTTATAACTAGATAAAAAGGGAAACTACACTTCTTAGTAAAGTTCTCAAGTGTCAGGAGCCCCAATTTACTTTTATGCTGGACTCAGGGTACATGATGAACTCTCCCAGTCACGACATTCACCCAGACTTTTCGTCATACGATGAGCCCCGCTATATCTTGAACAAGGTACCGCACTGTGCTATACCTCCACTCTGGGCATATTATATAATGTGTTGCTCGATTTTTCACACTGCCTTAGTCAGCAGGCGGCAATCGTTGAGTTGAGTTTTCGCGATTTATCATTCGAGTCGAGAATCTTCGCTGACATATCACAACGATTGATCTTGAGTACCGATTCATTAAATCCCACAATCTCCCTCCAAATCACCCCAATCCCAATTTCGCACTCTATACTCCTCCAAAGACCACCATCTAAAGCACCACCAAAATGCCTCTCATCAACGCTGATACCCCACCAACCTCCACCAGCGACACTCACTACGTCGTCTACTTTGCCTCAGGCGAGCCCTCATGGTGCCCCGACTGTCGTGATGCCCTGCCGGCTCTGAATGCCGTCTTCGGCGGTCCTTCTGATCCTACCGCTCATATCGTCCGCGTGGGATCGCGTGAGCAGTGGAGGAGTACTCCTCCGAACAAGTATCGCGGCCCGCCGTATAATGTTGATGGCGTTCCTACTGTCGTCAAGATTGTGAATGTAAGAAATACAGCTTTTCAAGAAGGGATGTGGACTAATTGTGACTTTAGGGAAAGGAAGTTGGACGTCTTGGTGATAAGGAAAGTCAAGTTGAATCTTCTCTTCGTAAGCTCGTGCAGCAGTGAGCATAAAGCCTGAAATGCTCCTATAATGTTTTCTTAAGGCCCGACGCTGAGCTTTCGGCATCTTATCAAGCTCAGCAATGGTGATATAACGAGATAGCTTATTCGGTAGCTGTCACGCTCATGTTTCGGAGGCGCGCCGAACTGCGGCTATGGCAAGTATGAGCGATTGAAAATAGAAATGGATAAATGATAGACTTATGATCGAGGACATTCTTTGCATACTTAAAGAGAGCTTGGTGTAGACTTGACTATCCTTTAGGCACCTCAGATCAAATGGCAAGTCCTGTATGTCATCTTTGATATATTGGGCCGAGATATCATGACAAGTTGATAAAATGCCGATGGCCTTATCTACAATCATCTTATAGTATTTAGTACAGCAGAAGAACTCTTTTAATTAATCATATTTATCGTAAAATATATTGATTTACGAACCTGTTAAAAGTCCGATACCGGATTGCATGGTGAATCACAGATACGGATTAGCTGATCACCCATGATATTTCCAGAATCAGAGCGTGACTCAACATGTCTGCTCTTAAATACTTCTAACTGATAAACCTCATCTAAATTTCACACAACTGCTAGAGCAAAAGGCAAACTTGACACCTGATCCAATGGCGAATAACGGACTACAAGCAAAGCTTCGTGCCCTCCCGGTGCTACGGGGAGCATCCTTTTCAACAACAGATTTCGGCGCATTCCCAGAAATCCCGCAACAAGCATTCGAGTCATGGCTCGACGAGGCTATCGCAGCCAATGTTCCAGAGCCGCACGCCATGACGCTTTCAACAGTCGATGAACAAGGCCATCCCGATGCCAGGGTTCTGATTCTTAAAAACGTCGATCACCGAGGCTGGCATTTTGCAATCAAGGCCGATAGCCCAAAAGGACGACAGATCTCAGCAAAGAACAATGTCGCGCTTACGTTCTACTGGCCCAAAATAGGTCGTCAAATACGTCTCCGAGGAGAAGCTAATGCCCTACCGAGAGATGAATGTGATCAGGATTGGACGGCTCGATCGGCTATGGCCAAGATCACTGCCAAGGTGTCGAAGCAGAGCGAACCACTTAACGACCCGCACGATTTACAAGCCAAGATGGCAGAAGCCGTACAAAAGCATGAGGCCGAGAACCAAGAGCAGAGTTCAGAGGGATGGATGGTTTATGCGGTTGATCCTGCGACTGTTGAGTTCTGGCAAGCTTCTACCGATCGTCTGCACCAGCGATTAAAGTACTCTTGGGATCCGGCCCAAAACAGCTGGAGAAAAGAGGCACTCTGGCCATAAACTCCCAGCACATAAAATCTCAATCTTGAATCAGGTCTTTCTTATTTGCATATACGCCGGGTATAACGCGATTTGTCCCTCTTAGCGGCTTACGCGTCGCCCAGAGTCTAGACCCAAGCCTCACTGGGAGTACTTGTATAGAATACCTACATCTTCGGATCTCAACGTGCCGTTTTTATAATCATTTAAAAGACGCAAATGCGAAAAAAAAAAAAAAAAAAAGGAGGTCGGTCACTGTCGGTAGTTAGCCCAAGGGGGCTGTGCAGTGCCTGATCGTCGAAATGTTAATCACGCCACTGCCCGTGAGGCTGTGTTTTTTGTAATTTGACATGATAAGACCATTTCCCAACGAAAAATTCTTTAGAGCAAGGAACAACTTAATTTACCGGGAGAAACAAGTCACAAAGATATTTCATCGGGTAATAAAGTTGAGGGGTTAGGAGAGGCTTCAGCCCCAACCTTGTATGGGCAATATATGTCATGAAGATACAACGAATTTCCCATCAGTTCATAATTATCAGAGTTCGCCAAGTTCCGCAATAACCAAATCCTAAATAGTCCCCTCTTGTCATTCGGAACTCGGCTCTTGTTTTCTTATATGCATGTACCTGGATAGTAACTTGGTGCTTGGCTATGAGAGATTTCCCAGTTTATATGTCTTGTCGCCAAGGGTATTCGGCATGTTTTATACGAGAGGTTATTAAATGGATCTCTCGGCATGAGTCACCCCCACAAGTACATTAGCACATGTTTTTGTTTCTTGGCCTCTCGGCTTGTGTTAGTTTGGAAAAGATTTTCGTGTATCATTTCTTGGGGTGTTGATCAGGAGAGAGTTTCTAGTTTAAGTTCATAATTGTATATATCGTCGCTCCCCCTCCAAACTTTTTGCAAAAACCTTGACAAGAAAAAGATCAACACACTTTTCTAAATTCGATGAACCAATCTTTTGTTTCAGTCTACCAAGCTTTCGCAAATCTGGAGAATTCGCTGGAACTTCTCCTCTTGAGAGGAATCGCCAAGTCTGAAGCTGCAGATTTTGATCCGCCTTGACCCTATCACAGAACAGTACGAAAACCTTGATCGCTGTTCCAGAAGTATACTGACGCCTCAAGAATTTTGTAGAGGTGCAGAGAAATCGAATGTTAGGTCGACCGATGTCAACACCATGGCCATCCGCGACACTAAGCTCCTCAGCCGTCTTGGTCTACGCAACGGCAACTCCCGTGCGCGCAAACAAACATGGCAACTAAGCCCAGAAAGCCCAGCCAAGAGCACACCAGAGGATGTCCTTCGCTGGATCGCTTCTATGGCACCTGATACCGCGCTTGCGCATTTGGTATCGAGCAGCGATGGTATTTCTGAGGCTGAAGCGACCAAGAGGCTGCGCATTCAGGGTCAGAATGTTGTTTCTTCGAGGAAGCCCCAGTCTTGGTTTATGCTGTTGTTGAGTGTTATTCCGAATCCGTTTAATATTCTTCTGATGTTTTTGGCGATTCTGAATGTCGCGATGCCGAATCCGAGTTATGTGAGTACAAGTAGTATGCAGCGCCAAGAGAGGGTTTCTGACTGGTGATATAGGAAGGTTTTGCTGTCCTCATGGTCATGATTGTCATCTCCGTCGCTGTACGTTTCTGGCAAGAATTCCAAAGCGGCGTCGCCATCTTTCGTCTTCAATCCGCCATTATCCCCAGGATCCGAGTCCGTCGACCTGCGAACCCAACCGACGAACTACAACTTACGTGGACGGAGAGCACGGTTCTCGAGAATGACCTCGTCCCTGGTGATATAGTCATACTGGTACCCGGTGCAATCGTGCCCGCTGATTGTCTTATCCTTGAGTCGTCATACTTGAGGATCAGTCAGTCTGCTTGGACGGGAGAAAGTGAGCCTGTGGCCAAGGATGCAGGGCCTCATGATGCGAAAGAGGCTTTCTCGATCTTTGACTATAGTAATGTTGCGCTTATGGGAACGAATATTGTTTCGGGTCATGGTGTTGGACTTGTTCTTGGTACTGGTGATGGTAAGTTTCTCCGATCTACCAGAGGGAAGTGGGCTAACATTCTTAGATGCAATGATTGCGACCATGGTTAAGGAGGTTGAGAAGAAGCGACAGCCTAATGCCTTCCAGAAGGGTATTCTCAACGTTACTTGGATGCTCATCGGGTTCATGGTCGTCATGGTTCCCATTGTAAGTATTTTTCAAGACCCCGTACCCCTAATTTGACTAACCTTTTAGGTCCTCTGTATCTCAGGCAAGGTCACAGGAGATTGGAAGAACGCGGCTCTTTTTAGTATCAGTGTCGCAGTCGGTCTTGTCCCCGAAATGCTTCCCGCCATCGTCAACGCCAATCTTGCTCGAGCCGCCCACAAACTCTCCAAGAAGCAAGCAATCGTCAAGCGTCTTGACTCTGTTCAGAACCTTGGAGCCATGACTGTCCTGTGCAGCGACAAGGTGCGAAACACTCTATTTCTTTCACACTCATGCGGTAGCTGACGACGATAGACCGGAACTCTTACCAAGGACGAACTCTCTGTGCACAAATACACCAACGCCGAAGGAGAAGACAACCTCAACATCATGGAGCTAGCAAAAATTGACTCCCATATTCAGGGCAATAGCGGTAACAACATGGACAGAGCCATCATCAACTATCACCTCCCCAACGGCGAGGAGGTCGGTATCGCTCACTACGAACAAGTCCGCGTCATTCCGTTTGACTTTGAGAATCGCCGATCCGGCTGCATTGTCCGCGGTATTACAGGCCAGTACCTTCTCATCGTAAAGGGAGCATTTGATGAAGTCCTCACACGCTGTTCGTCTATGCGATCCGGTGGAAAGAGTGAGTATCTCAGCACAGAGATGCAGTCACAATGGAGGCGATTGGCTATGCAGAAGAACATGGAGGGTTATCGTGTTCTTCTTGTGGCGAGTCGAACTCTCGGCAAGTCTTATGTGAATGAGCTTGACATGCTTGAAACCAACATGACTCTCGAAGGCATGATCAGTTTCTCCGATCCTCCAAAAGATGACGCCAAAGAAGCCATCGCCAGCCTCACCGACCTCGGCGTACGCGTCAAAGTCCTCACAGGCGACTCTCTCCCCGTCGCGCTCAACATCTGCCGCTCCCTCGAACTCCTCCAACGCAGTGACACAACAGACGACGATGCCGAAGCCATTTCCGGTCCTGAACTCGCCCTTCTTGAAGACTCAGACGAATTCGACCTCGCCGTCGAACGATGCAATGTTTTCGCTAAAGTAACACCCAAGCAAAAGAGTCTAATCGTTCTCGCTCTTCAAAAAGCGGGTAACTGTGTCGGTATGCTCGGCGACGGTATAAACGACTGCGGTGCACTTCGGGACGCAGATGTTGGAATCTCTGTTGATTCTGGAGCGGGCGTTGCGAAGGATTGCGCGGACTTGATCTTGACCGAGAAGGGACTTTCGATTATTGTTCGGAGTGTGATTCTGGGAAGGATTACGCATGGGAATACTATAAAGTATATCAAGATGGTGGCATCGTCTAATTTTGGTAATGTTTTTAGTATTCTGGCGGCGAGTGCTTGGTTACCTTTTACGCCGGTGAGTATTTATCCACATTTTGAGGGAAGAATGTGCTAACTTGGATAGATGACGAGCATTCAACTTTTGGCTCAGAATCTTCTTTACGATATTAGTCAGATTGCCATTCCTTGGGATCGAGTTGACGAGGAGTACCTGGTTCGACCACGAAGATGGAACGCGAGCGGTAGGTTCTTTATCAGTTGAACTTGGGAAAATGTCTAATGCGAAATAGATATCCTCAAGTTTATCATTGTACTAGGTCCTACGAGTTCAGTCATCGATATTTGCACCTTTTGTCTAAACTGGTTCTATTACGGTATCCGGACTGTCGATGACAATGTCAAGCTAGCACAAACACACTGGTTCCTCCAAGGGTACGCATCTTCCCATTACCATCATATCGCATCACTAACACCTGCAATAGTCTTCTTACTCAGACTTTGATCGTCCATTTGCTCCGTACGGCAAAATTCCCCATCATTCAAAGTCGCGCAGCACCAATCCTTGTCTTTTCAACTGCCACCATCATGGCTATTGGTTTCGCCTTACCATGGATCCCTGCTTTTAGGCCTGCATTTAACTTTGCTCAGCCAGCACCCACTTTCGTTGGGTTTTTGGTGGCTGAGTTGCTACTCTATTCTGTTGAAGTTCAGATTGTCAAGATGATCTACATCAAGATCTTTGGTACTTGGCTGTGAGCAACGTAAACAGATGGTCATTGATCAAAGTTGTTGCCAAATGGCAAAGCGGAAGAGACGAAAATGGCGGAGGGATAGGGTTTTTCATCGGTTCGCCCGGTTTTCCCTATCTCAAAATAATATTTAGTTTATGTCTTTAGGTCTTGACTATTAATCAATTCCAAATCTTTTTCTTGGTATATCTGCAATGTAAGACTGGATTGGTCCATGGATTTCAGCTCATGTTTAGACTTTGCCGTTCTTAGATGCCGTTTCTTCCTCGGAACTGGAACCAATCGGATGCGTTGAAATGCCGAGCCACGAGAAGTACTTTCAAATGATGAAGAAAGATGACAAACACGGTGAGAATGGCAACATACGTTGAATATTACTACAATATTGAGAGAAATCTACAATCAACGGCCGTAGATTAGTGAGTTTACATCAAACTTATTTATTCAATACATATCCCAGCCGTATCTCCAGGTTACGCTTAAGATCCATCCAATGACAATCAAGGAGAGCATAGGTTAACCAATCATAGTCCACACAATTGAAGTACCGAGGAGCAAACTACACTATTCCCAATAAAGGAAGGTCTCCTCGGAGCTCATAAACGTTCACATCTGGGGTAAATCTGGGGCATTCTTGGTATCCAACCTAGTAGATATATCTTGATACAAATACTCACCCTCTACTCCTCAAATATCATCACCTTATTCTCTATTCTCAATCTTGGTCAAGTCTCTCACAATCATGGCTCTCACAGAACTCTTAATCTCCCCTTGGGCCCCCGTAGCCCTCGTCGTGGCTTTCATAGCCTGGTACATCCTCCCATATATCAACAACTCCAATCTCCGCGGTATCCCTGCACCTTTTCCCGCGCAGTTCAGCAATCTCTGGCTCATGTCTACGTGTCGTCGTGGAAAGCGTTACGAGATTGTTGACAAGGTTCACAAGAAGTTGGGCGTCTTGGTTCGCATTGCGCCGAACCATGTTAGTGTTGCTGATGCAGATGCTATTAACGCTATCTACGGACATGGAAATGGTTTCCTCAAGGCGTATGTTCAGTCATGAATTATACTAGACAGGGAGATAAGCTAACGGGTTAGTGACTTTTATGATACCTTTGTGTCTATTCGTCGGGGTCTTTTCAACACTCGTGATAGGGCTGAGCATTCTCGCAAGAGAAAGATTGTTTCGCATACTTTTGCGCCCAAGTCTGTTTTGGAGTTTGAGCCTTATATCCGACAGAACCTCGATATCTTTATCAGCCAATGGGATCGTATTGCGAGCAAAAAGGAAGCTGATGGTTATGGAAGCGTTGACTGCCTCAACTGGTGTAAGTAATGACTAGATTGAAAGCTTGAAACATACTGACATGGATAGTCAACTTCCTTGCTTTTGATATCATCGCTGATCTAGCTTTCGGCAAACCATTTGGTAAGTTTATACTACGGTTTTACTTGGTACAAAGCTCACATTACCAGGCATGCTTTCTACTGGAGCCGACATCGCTGAAGTCAAGGCCTCACCCACCAGCCCAACCATCTACGCTCCGGCCGTCGAAATCATGAACCGTCGCGGCGAAGTCTCCGCTACCTTGGGCTGTCTCCCCCAACTCAAGCCCTACGCAAAGTATCTCCCCGATCCCTTCTTCAGCCAAGGTCTCCAAGCCGTCGAAAACCTCGCCGGTATCGCCATCGCCCGCGTCAGCGAGCGTCTTGAGCGCGGCGGTGATACTACACGCAAGGATCTCCTGGCACGTCTTATGCAGGGTCGCGATGAAAAGGGCGAACCTCTTGGTCGTGATGAACTCACCGCTGAAGCACTCACTCAACTTATTGCTGGAAGTGATACTACTTCTAATTCTTCTTGTGCGCTTTTGTACCATGTTGTTCGCACTCCTGGTGTTATGCAGAAGCTTTATGAGGAGATTTCCGCAGTTGTTCCTGAGGACGTGGCTATTCCTGATTATGAGTCCGTCAAACATCTTCCCTACCTCGGCTATTGCATCAACGAGACTCTGCGCATTCACTCCCCCTCTGGTATCGGTCTACCCCGTGAGATTCCTCCCAACCACAAGGGCATCACTCTTCACGGACGATACTTTGGTCCCGGCACTGTTCTCAGCGTACCTACTTATACAATCCACCACTCCACTGAAATCTGGGGTCCTGATGCTGATGATTTCAAGCCTGAGCGCTGGGAGTCTTTGACTAATAAGCAAAAGACAGCTTTCATTCCCTTTAGCTACGGACCGAGATCTTGTGTGGGTAGAAACTTGGCTGAGATGCAGATGAGGCTTATTGCTGCTACTTGGATTAAGCGATATGATGTTCGGCTGAGACAGGATGTTATGGAGACGAGGGAGGGATTTTTGAGGAAGCCTATGGGATTGGATGTTGGACTAGCGCGACGATAAGGCGAGGGGAAAAAAAGGGAGAAATTGTATGTAAAATTATTAGGCGCAGGGAATTGAAATGAGATTTATGATTTTTACACAAGCATTTCATCTATACGTGACTCTAATTCCAGTACCCTTAGCGCCCGCCAGTTCAGTGCTTATCATTCCATAGGCTCATCACCTATCGGTCTGATAAGTAACCAGAGTACCTTTCTCACACCCTCTTCTTCTTTATCATCATCAATTCTATCCTTGTGAGCCTTTCTCATCTCCTTCTCATACTCCTTCTCACACTTCTCCCTCTCTTTATCCAGCTTCCTCATCTCCCTCTCTAATTTGCGAGGATCATTTACATATTTCGTTTGCACCTTGATGACATCCCGCTCTATTCCTCGCATATCCTTCTCATAATCTTCTCGAGCTTTTCTCGAATCTTTAGCCCAGTCCTCATGTGTTTTCGCCCTGTCCTTAGTCATCTTTTTCTCCTCCTTCTTTCTCTGCCGTTCACTCGTTGCAGCATGCATTTTGCTTACAAAGTTATCCGGGACATGTAACTCTGGCATAGGAGTGAGATCCAAAGGTGCAATCCATGGCTCAAGGGCCTGAAGCCTTCGTTGTTGAACTGTGAATGAAGACTGCATCGATACATCTTCCAATGGTCCAAGAATCACCCCGTTTTTATCAATCTTGCCCTTGTCATTGAGAATAGGTATTTTAGCATAACGGGCAATTGCATCCAGCTTTGCAAACTCGGCTTTGAGGCCTCTGGGCATGAAGAGTTCTTTGTTGGCTTCTCTGATGCAGAGTTCGCTTCGAGATTTACTCATAGCGAACGTTGTCAGATTCGCTGCCGTATTAACCGAACTGCCGACGATTTGGGCAGTATGCAATGGTACCATAGATACCACGCTGCCAACCAATCCCAAAATCTGGACTGGCGGACTAGCAACTGCTGCACGATTGAGATCATCTAGAAATCTGAGGAAGACTTCTCGGGGAAGATGATATTGGTCTTCGAGAACTGGCGGGAAAGCTCGTAGAAAAGGTGAGCCGAGCTTTGAGCTTGTTGCAGGGATAGAAATTGGTTTCTCTGACGGGAGTGGTGTATTCTGCTGAAGTGTTGGGATTGATAAAACACGAGGTTGAGTCTCATTTGAGTATGCTGGTTCTGAAGTTGTTTGAACCAAGCTGGAGTATGGTGGAGGCGCATTGGGGTATGAGTGACTACGAAAATCCATATTCGTAGCCATATTGACGAAGATATAAGATGATTTGAATGCAGAACTGCTGAGATGATAATTGCGAGAACCAGATCATTTATAGAAGGAACGTACTGACGATCTTCGGATAGTTGAGGGTGTCTGATCTAGAACAAAACAAGTTAGTCATTCGAGCAGAAATGGGAGTGGCAAAAGCTTGAGCAAATAGTCTCATTAGATTGGCTGAGATCTCACCAGGAACCCCATCTGACATTCCCGTTATGTTCAAGTATGCTTATGATAAGAGAGCACGATGTCCCACAAAAGGGTTCTCGTAAGGGTTCTCGGCATTTTCGGCAGCTGATCATTATCAGTTTATTTTCAAAAGACTGATAAACGATAATTCTGCACGAAATCGAGTGGCTGTGAACTGCGGGTTGCCTCCTGTGGCAACCCTGTCGGGCCTGGTAAGAAAAGAAGCTAATACATATCAGGAAATGGAGCGCGAGGTAGTGAATAGCTTCACAAATGGGGCCAAGGGAAAGTAACTAGTATTAGAAGGTATTGTTTAGTTCTGAATGATTACTCTAACTCCCTTGCTTCCACTCTCCGTCATCGGAATGAACATGTCATGGTCGTAGCGGATGTCGCGCTCTGTAGTCTCAAAAAGGCGCATATGCGGCATCACTCTTAAAACCAAGGCTGTAAGAGACAGATATAACTCGCACAGTGCGAGGCTAAAACTATGTTAGCAAAAGAAATCTTGTTCACATGCAATGGCACATCTTACTTTTTACCAAGACATCCACGACTGCCTTTCGAGAATGCAAGCATAGACCTTTCCAAATCTTTCCTGATCTTGTTGTCCTCGTCGATCCATCGTTCAGGTATAAAGGAGTACGAGTCCGGGAAGACAGTCTCGTCGTGGTGCGAAATTGCTGCTGACATGCCAATTGCATAGCCTCGAGGGAGTACTAAACTAGTCGGCTTTTTATTGAATTCTCCTCGATATACCAGGTCCTCTGTTGTAGGTACGCGAGCTGTGCGGCTAGAAACACCATAAGACAGGCGTAGACCCTCATTGATGACGGCTCCAAGATATGGGAGCTGCTCCAACGCCGTCCAAGAAGGAAGATGACATGGGTCGTCAACTACCCGCCCCAGCTCGTCTTGTAGTTTTGCCAAAACCTCGGGCTGTGACAAGAGGAAATATGTAATCACAGCTAATGCCCAGCTCGTAGTCTCTGTCCCAGCGTTGACGATAGTAACAGCCTCTTCAACTAGACGGTTTTGTTTCTTCTCGCTGTCATCAAGTTCAGACTGCAGCAGATCCGCGAAAATGGTCGGCCTGTCATAAACAATACCAGAGTCCAAGTCGGTCTTTGTCTTTTGAACGCGAGACGGGATGTCGATTTGCAACGTTCGAATAAGTAGCGCAACATCAGTTGGTAAATAGTCGACAAGGTACTCACCCAACTTCACGCTGCCAACAAGTAAGGGGAAGAAACGAAAGAGAAATACAGGCTTGAGCACAGCTAGAGTAGCTTCACGGTAGTTCGGCTGCCAGTCGTTTTGCGACAATAATCCAAAAGCTTCACCGAAGCAATAGCTAGAAATAGCATCAGATGTAAAGCAACTGTAAGCGTGCGCGATATCAAAAGCTTTGCGTTCCTTTTTGCCATTGTTCTGGGCTAGTAGTTTGTTGCAGAGTGTCTGTGCTAGTTCGTGGACTTGTTGTTCAAGACGTGCAATCATAGCCCGTGAGAAGAACTTGGCTACAGGTGCGCGTCTGGCGCGGTGGAGATCGTGGTCAGGTGTACCGAAGGCGTTGCCTGTTCCAGCTGCTGAGCCATTGACTTGGTGGAATGGCTTGTCGCGTTTTCGTCCGCCGACTGCGTAGACTTCGTCCGAGAAGGACATGTCGGCGCAGTGTAGTTCATTGGGATTGATTCGAACAATAGGGCCTATCAAATCATTAGAGTTATGTGTTTCTTATTATTCAAGGTACAAGCAAAATTCTCTTACCGTATTTCTCATGCATCTGCTTGATGGCATGGGTATAACGACCAACGAGGATTACATCATAGTAGAATTCGGGCAGATATGTCGCTGCGGCGAGTTTCGGCCCAGGGATCTTGCTCAGAGGGTGAAGAGGCGAGATATTGTATAATGTTTGCAAGAGTTTGAATGCAAGCCATGATGATATGACAATCAATGTCCAGTCTCGCGCTGTCAGTGACGTTATGGAGCCCTGCAAAGTAGACCATGAAGCGTCCGCCATTGTTTTAAGTTTGCAGGGAGCTTAACAACATAGCAACGGGGATTGGCCGAGAACTCCAAGAGAACAAAACATGATTTTATAAAGATTGCTAGATAGTGAATTTCTCTCAATCACATGATAACTTTCTCTTCTGCCCTCTCGCTTACTGTAGACAATGTAACCCTTGAAACGATCAGTTTACTATATGAGGCTATCAACTCCGGCCTTATGGGGCTGGGTTCATCAACGTCGACCCACACTCCTCCGTGCCAAGAGAACGTGCTCAATGAACCCACTTACTATTCTTATGTCCTGATACCGTATATCCGTATAGGGCTGGCTATTTAATACCAAAATCTATCTTTAAAGTTGATAAGAAGACTTCAAGTTTCTGTAACGAGAAACCGATATCATCAGCACCTGAAGCAAATCACTAGATCAAATGGAAAGAGGAGCAAACTGATTATAGTAAGTCAATATAGCTAAGTCATTTGCCAACTCACATTATTTCGTACAGAGCCCAATCGCTAGCAAAAGCAAACCACTCATCGAAAAAGAACCCTCAGAGGTGTTAGTTTTACAATATCAATAGCCAAGTAGCAGTTCTGTGCGCTAGCTCCGGGCTCAAGTTGGTGGATGGGGGGAAAATTGAGGATGCATCTTTTGCGTATAATTAATTAAACCTAGCAACTATCTCTCTGTTTCAACCCTGTCTTTTCCATACCTGCGTTACCAGGCCAAGTAATCGCCTCTTGGTCTCAACTTGACCAAATCCCCTTGTGTTATCATAGGAATCAAGGCTTGTTGCATCTCTGGTGCAGAACATGTCTTGGTGACAATTAAAGAATGAATGCATACTTGTTGTCCCTGCGAAACGCATTTCAGAAAACAGCCACAAAGTTACCAAGACCATGGAATCTTTACCCGTTTGGCCGTTAACAGTTTAAACGGCAATCAATACGAGCCCTGGTTTAGTGCTAACACGAATCCGATTGAATTATTTCCTCTAGCATATTTTGGATTCCACTAAACAGTGGTTAAAAAAAGGATTTTTATTTGATGCTGAATGCTCTAGGAGGGATGTCTTAGATGACAAGACTACATCGGCTCTCGCTAGACCGCTGCTACATATTTAGACTGAGAACTTGAATATTGTTGGCATTGTCTACATGTCTCAGAACAGACTTGGGAACTAGATATGTCTCATAGCACCATGTCGAACGACCCGTTACTGCAGGTGAAGCGCTGAATAGGAATTTGATTAGCCTACTCCGCTACAAGGCGCGCGCAGTCAGTCATGTTACCTCTTAATCGGAGGTTTGATTGGTATATAAAAGCAACCTCAAGTCCTGTTGGCATCATCAACACATTCATTTTCACCTTCGTTTTCAGTGACTCGCTCAATCGTTAATCTTAATCATGCGCCTATCGTCAGGCCTCCTCTTGGCCAGCGCCTCAAGTGCGTTTGGCCAGTTTACGAGATTCACAAATTCTAGTATCTCTGCCGTTGAGAGCGCCACCTCTTCTACTATCATGGAGACTTCTTCCGTCCCAGCTACCACCAGTTTCAGGGCCACCGCCACCAGTATTGAGACCACCACTGCCTCCTCTGCATCAAGCATTCCGTCGTTTGTACGTGATCTCCGAAACGCCATATTGGGCCCAGGTGCTTCTTTCTACCCACCACCTGATGGTGATAGTATGTAAGTACCACTCAGAAGCTGCCATAATAACCAGAATCACTCTGATATGTCATAAATCTAGTCTTATGTCTCCTGTGGCCTCTGACTCTACCCTTAATCGCCGCCAGCTTCCCAAGCCTCCCCCTTTTACTGTCCCGAACAGTTCCATTGTCTATTACAAAATTAAACTTCCTTCTATACCCATGGACGTGCCAACTAGGATCATCATAAATATCACGGCACCCTCCACCGGTTCAGCGAAATTCAGAAAGCGGGTTGAGCGTAGCCCATATGTTTTTGAAGTTCTCGCTGATGGCCAAGTTGTCCATGCTGAACCAATAACTGAGAACTTAGGGGATCTTGAACTATCTACCAACCCTTTTCCCCAGAAGGATTCACACGAATTCACATTCCGACAACTTTGTAGTGGCGTAAATGTCGACACAATCCTTCAGGGGGTTGTTATCAAGGATGGGCGGGGTGCAAGTTCAACTCCTATTCCTTCAATCAGTATCGGTACTGCTACTGGCATTCAGACAGGGGACTCTACCGAGACCAACAGCGCTGACTTCACTACCAACTCCGAAGGCGAGACTGTTTTCCCTACTGAGACTGTTACTGGTGCCAACAGTGAAGGTGCTATTACCAACTCTGAGAGTGAAACTATTGTCACTACTGGAACTACTAGCATTCAGACTGGAGACTCTGCCGAGACTAACAGCGTTGACTTTACTACCAACTCCGAAGGCGAAACTGTCTTCCCTACTGAGACTGCCACCGGTGCCAATAGTGCTGACTTTACCAATTCTGAGGGTGAAACTATCTTCCCGACTGGAACTGCTACTGCTACCAACAGTAAAGGTGCTACTACCAACTCTGAGGGCGAGACTATCTTCCTTACTGGAACCGCTACTGGTACCATCGCGTCTGCTTCTTCAACTGCTACTTTGCCCGCTGGCTTTCCTGGCAACGTTGGCGACTTTACTCTCTTTGGATGTGTTGCCTCTACCGCTGGTTTCCCTACCTTTACCCTTGCTGAGTCCAGCCCGTTGATGGATCTTAACATCTGTGCTACTCTCTGTGCTGGTCATGCTTACTTTGGTGTCTATGATACGTAAGTCTAGTCCTCATGTTCTAAGTCGCTGTTATTAACTCGTCTAGTTCTTGTTACTGCGGTGATGAGATTGATGCTGCCGATACCAGCCGGGTTAACCTCGACCAGTGCGATATCGAGTGTCCCGGAGATACTAGTCAGTTCTGCGGAGGTGAATCCCGCAGCAGGCTTCGGGCTCGCCAGGATATCCCTAGCAACCGACTTCTCACAGTCTATACTGCTGCCGAGGCTGCTTTCACTCTTACTGAGTCTGTCACACAAACCATAACGGACCAGGAGACCGTCATCACCACTTTCACCACCACTGTCACTAGAGCTTCGGGTATAGCCACTGAGGCCGTCACCGCCACTCTGCTATGCTCTGCTGGTAAATGCCAATCAAGCAACTCTGACGATGTTGCCGTCTATGTCTTTGTTGAAATTAATGGCAAAGATTACGATGGCCAATGGGTTTATGTCTGAGCCCTGCGCCTGTGCCGGTGGTTAAAGGTATATCCCCCATTTCTGCTCAGAAGGTAACTGTACCAGGCTTAAGGTTTATAAACCTCAACAATGCTATGACTGGTACAACTTCAACTCTTTCTTTATTCCATCAGATTGTAGCACTTGTGTTCAAGGCAAGATTATGTATCAGCCTTGGGAGAACTCTTGGGGTACTCCTGATAACTGTAGCGACGACGTTCCTACTTGCAACGGATACGACTGTCCTTCTCAGCATAACGGTGTTAGACCTCACTAAGGTGGCAACTGGAACTCGACTATTCCTCACGGAGGCTCTGAAGGAGGCTCCAACCCTGGTCCTAACAACGGTTATAGCGACGATTCTCAGGCTGGTTCCAGCTCTGGCTCTAACGGAGACTCCAATGGTGGATCTAACCCTGTTCCCAATGGCGGCCCCAAGGGTGGCTCAAATGGGGGTGGTTCCAGCTCTGGTTCTCAGGGAAACTCAGAGAGTTCCAACGCCCCTGGTTCTAAAGATTCTTACCCCAGCACTGTCCCTGTTATTAGTGGTGCCGTTAAGCAGTCCTCTAGTGTACTTTCCCTTCTTAGTGCACTTATAACCCTTCTCTAGCATTTAGACCTTTCGAATACTTGTTATATAATTTAGCTAGCCCAAGCCAGTAGATGATAAGAGGCAATCCAGAACTTTATCTACCAGTAAGAATTAGGACCTTAAACGAGAAACACGCTAGAATACCGAGCAACCACAGGTTTGGTAGGTTGGTCTATCTTTTTGTAATCGAGACGTTTTAAGACACCTGCCAACTGAAGCCACTTCGGTAGCCGATATTCTAGCTCTACAAGAATCCCTGGATTTATTCTAGTTCAAGCCCCAACATTCCTCTCACATTAAATATAGACTAAGTCAGGTCATTCTACGCCACTTAGGTAGGTGCTAAGCTAGAATAGTTCCTCTTTTGAAAGGCTAGAACAAACCAGGCCACGATATTGATTGATCTAGTGAAGCTTGTATAAGAGTGAGATACAAACAAGCTAAGACGACGGAAAAGTCTAAGTACAAACTTATATGTCAAAACACTTCTCCAGTTATGTCAGTTTATTTCTCACTTGTCTGCAAATCTGCTCCGTAGACTTTGTAGTCCTGTTGATTAAAGATGGTCTCATTGAAGAAAACGCTGGCGCTGCTGTTCATCAGTGCAGCAAGCGCATTGCCAGCCGGCGCCGATAAATCGAGACCTCATCGACTGTAGTTACAATGACAAGTACTGCTCTTGTTACTGATGTCCAGACAATGACACTTACTAGCACGGCGACTAATCGAGTTATTAATACAAAAGCAGTTCAGGTGGCCAAGACAGATGTGGAGCAAGTTACTGAGAGGATCACTGTTGGGGCTACCACGACTATTACAACTGATATTGATACGACGGTTACAACTGGTGTCACCGATGTTTGGTACACAGACGGGACAACTACCGTCGTTGCCGTCTCTTTCACAACGTGAGTGCCTACAAACTATGTTGCCATAATGAGGAAATACTAACAGATATTCATCCAGTACGACGTTAGTTGAGTCTTTAGCACTATATATAGAACGCAATCCGTTACTAACATCCAGCCAGAGCAGAAGCAGCTACAGTGACTGTGCCTAAAGGTATATTATATCAATGCCGCGATACTACTAAGCTCTACTGGCATCTCCCTAGTCGAGGTCCACTGCAATGTCGTTGGTCGTGGAAATAGCTCATATCAGATTATCTCATCTGGTAGTCAAGATCGTCGCGCCAAGAAGACCTTGCCTGAGCAATGGGTTCCCCGAGTTTTGGTGATGCCTTGTTTGGTTTGTGGATGCTAATTATATGTTTAGGCCCGACGCCGTTGAATCGCATGAGTTTTCTCCTACGACGTTCTACGACACGGCGTGTGATTCCGCCACCAATGTAAGGGGCACGATTTGACCTTGGAAATATAGAATAGGACTAACTTCACTAAAGCCTGACCAACCTGACAGGAGAGCTGTCAAGAGAGCCGTTAAGGTTATTCAAATCCCTGGTTATCTACCAAACAAGTCTCCGAGCGATGTCAGTAGTGCTTGTTCATGTTTGATCACTAAGCCCTCTGCTCCTACGACCACAACTATTACAACCAAAGCTTCCAAGACTGTCACCACCACACAGATTAAGCAGACCATATCCACCGTCAACAAGAAAAAGACTTCTTTTGTCACCGATAAGAGAACTAGTACATCAGTTCGTTCCGCTATGACGACAAGGACAGGCTCTCAGACTGTAACTCAAACCAACCGCAAGAGCGCTACGATTACGAAGCCGATCACTGTCACTCTTATGAACTTCAACACTGTCACCGTGACCAACACTAACGTTGTTAAAGCTACCAACTTCAACACGCTTTACTTCACCAATGTTAATACTGTCGCTGAAACTGACTACAATACTGTTCTTCTCACAAATAGAGAGGCCTATACTGTCACGGAGTTTTTCACGACTGTTACGACGGATCCACTTGTCCCTAGGGTCAAGCTCGCTTTTTATATAGAGACGCCTCATCAACTAGCTGTGAGGGTGCTTCGCCGGTTGGGAAGGACTCGCAAACTTCGTGGGTGGCACAGCGGTATAAAAGCAAAAACGCAAGTACGAGTAAGTCTTTGGCTGATTACAAAAGCAATATGAGCAAAGTCGGCAACTACTGGGATCCTCACTAGAATAGAAAGAAGATAATAGGGATGCAGTATATGTTAATGGTAGCTATGGTCCATCTCACGTCTGTTACATACAAGATACACGATACAAGTTAAGCCCATTCCCTGGCAGTCTTTTCTGTCCGTAGCCCCCTCAAAGCTTGTAGCTTCCCATCTGTCGAGGGTTGACCTTGTTGTGGAACATGTGATCAATCTCATCATACCTTCGGCCCTTGAGCTCTGGCACGTAGACCCAACTCCAGATAAATCCAATGAGACCAAGACCACCAAAGATGAAACCAACCTTGCCCTTTAAGTTACCTTCATCAGGGTTGACCATGTAAGGAATGGCAAAGTTCATAGCAATACCCATGACGGATTGTGTAGCAGTCGCAAGAGCCATCGTCTTAGCCTTGAGGTTCAAAGAAGCTGTCTCTCCAAGGACAGCAAAAGCCATGGCTCCAACGGTGGCGAAGTAGACGTAGGCGTAAATGACTGTGCATGCAGCCTGCACCCATTTGGCAGCGGAAGTTGGCACTACATCCATGATGCCGATGAGAAACAGAAGCACAGTGAGAGCTCCCATACCAGAGAGGAAGATCTTGCGGCGACCGAATGAGTTGACGACGAACCAACTGCAGATATTTCCGAGGACACCGCATGCTGTAACTCCGACGCCAAGATCAAAGCTGCGAGAAGTCTCGAGGCCGGCGAGTTGAAAGAAGTAGGTTGAGTATCCCAAGACAAAGATAATACCGACAAAGTGCTGGCAAATAAAGACTCCCATACTGATCATTGTCCGGATGAGGTCAGTTCCCTTGAAGCACTGGACCCAAGAAGCCTCCTCGGCTGATGCGGCTTGCTCTTCGGCGATGGTCTCTTGGATGGTAGCTAACTTTGCGTCAACATTGACACTAGATCCGTAGAGCTGAATAAGGGACTTTTTTGCGTCCTCAATCTTCCCTTTGCGGACAAGATACGAGGGAGTCTCTGGGGCAAAAGGAAGACCAGCGGCGAGGATGACGATGAAAACACCTTGAGTCGCCAAAGCACCACGCCAAGCCCAATGGTCAGTCCTTTCACCAAAGGCCTTTATAACGCCATTGGAGACCAACTGGCCGATAGCGATTCCAAGGTTAACACCAGCAGTAGCAATACCTCGGAATACAACAGGCGAGATCTCAGAAGTCGCCAACGGGGCAAGCGTCAAGAAAAAGCCCAGTCCAAGACCAATGATAAGCTTGGACATGAGGAACTGAACATTAGTGTTCGACATGCACTCTCCGATAGTACCGCCAGTTGCAAGTAGAAGTGCCATGACGAGAGAGTTCTTTCGGCCGACGTAATCGCAGATCCAAGAGCACATAAAACCACCAAAGAAACCGCCAACGGAACTGATGCAGTTGAAGGCGGTTTGCCAATCAGCGGGGAGAATCGCTTCGCCATTTTCGACGTATCTACGAGTTGTTAGTCGTGGTTTGGTGGAATGTTGGATGGCGGGCGTACCCAAAGTCACGTCGGAAGGCAGCGACAGAGATCATGGCACCGTTGATCTGTGCATCGAATCCCCTGTAGAGGTTATTTGTTAATGATAATATCCTTTTGAGCCAAGGTTTTCGTTTGGCTTACCAGCCAATGGCTGCAATCGACCAGTAGAAGCACCACCAAACAATAGCTGGGTGTTGACGAAAGCATTGCTTGAGAGTCAACTCATGCTCAGCCTGGCGATCTGCCTCGACAGCATGAGACTTGGCATCAATGAACTCAGTACCGGACACCTTGGCCTGAAGTTCAAGATCGTGTTTTGTTTCCGAGACAAGATTCGAAGCCTCCATGATTGATGATATGGTCTCAATGATATAAGTGGAAACTGGTGATGGTTGCTGGTGATAAGATGGGTCAACTGCCGAGTCTTATATACAGCTACATTTCCAAACCATTGACGTTGTATCATCAATAGTTTCCGGTTAGAACAAACACGCAATGGCCATCAAGTGTAACATGGTATGACAAGGAAAACAAAGCTCAAAAATCATGCGAAAAAAAATTGGCTTTGCTAACCCGGTCTAGACCAGTCTGGGGTTTGTGGGGAGATCAGCCATTGGAAAACCTGGGGATTTAGAAGCTGAGCTTACCCCAGTTTGGCTGATATGAGCGACATTCCCCGACACATATCCACTTTTTTCACCTGGAAAATGGTGTCACGAGTCAAATGGTATAAGGGGCGATACTCCCCGACTGTGACATGCACTGTTTTGCTTCTTTTCCTCCACTTCTATACTCCCTCTGCAACTGCACCATGTCTCCGCCAGCATCAGACCAACAGGGAATGACAGCTGAACCGGATCGTCGGCCAGGCAAAAGGCCTGCTCCACGAGGCACAGCATTCTATCCCCGCAAACGGGCCAATACGGCATGTCAAGTCTGTCGAGCCAGAAAGACAAAGTGCGATAACCAGAAGCCGTCCTGTTCATACTGCGTCAGTGTCGGGGCCACTTGTATTCAGTCCCCGGTTGACCTCTCCGCATTCGACCCTGCGAGTCTTAAAATTTTGGAACGGTTGGATGAATTGGAGAAGTTGATTCGCGAGCCACGAAATGACAACCAGAGTCATGGAGCCATTGATGTTGGACAAGCGAATGGCAATGGCCATGAACTATTACCCGTCGAAGAGTCTCCCATAGAGGGTTTGCAGTTGAGCCCGGAGAGCACGAGCGACATACCACTAAGGAGTATCTTACCCGAGAAAATGGAGAGTCTCCTTCTCTGGTCCGTCCTCTCACGCGACATGTCGTCCCATGCAACTCTCCAAAACGACCCTCCCCAACCATCACCGTCTTATTCCCCCGGTTGTACATCACTAGCAGACATTGCAGATCTCGATACCCAGGGTGTAAAAGCACTGCTGGACAATTTCTTTGACCACGTGCACTGCAAAAATCCAATCTTGGAAGAAGCTGCTGCTCGAAAGATCGTTCTCAATGTCGTTATCGACGGTATAGACTGGTCACCTGGTTCGTGTTTGACTTTGATCATTTGTGCTCTTGGAAAGATTGCGACTCCACTTGATGCGAGTTTTCATCTGAGATCCGACTCGACTCCGTATTTGGAGGCTCAAGCGTTATTTCAAGCAGCCCAGAAGAGGATTGGCACGCTCATGGCACGATCAGACATCATTGGAGCTCAATGTTTCTTTTTATCCGGGGTATTCCTGATGAGCACGTTTCGACCATTTGAGGCATGGCGTTATTTCTCACAGGCATTAGCCATGTGTCAAACCTTGCCGTTTCTGCAGAGAGCACAGTCTTTGAGTGCTATTGAAGGATCAGATCTAGCGAGGCCGGAATTAGGTGAAACGCAACAAGAGGCTGTGTACTGGTCTGCTTGGAAGTCTGAGAGGGAATTGAGAGGAGAGCTTTCGCTTCCAGACTTCAGCATGCCGTATTCGTCAAGCGTGCTGTATCCACCGTTTTTTCCTACTCCTCCACATCCGCTTGAGTCTACCAAAACTACAGCATCAAGCAGACAACACACTGCATGGCTATTTTACCTCTCCGAGATATCTCTCAGACGCCTTTCAAGTCGAACTTGCAATGATATCTTGGAGCTCCATCGCGCGTCTTCATCAAACGTTGACTTTCTCAAGCAATTGGCCCTTCTCATTCCAGCTTACGAGACTCAAGCAAACGAATGGGCCGATAGTCTCCCACCAGAACTCTCCATCGCATCATCACCAATCGAAGATAACGTGTGTTGCTTTGTCCTCCGAGGCCATCTAGTAAACTTCTTCGAGCGTCTCTACTGGCCGTTTGTAATGGCCCATCTTGCCGCCTTAGAGCGAGGTGCAACAACACCCATACCCGGCCAACAATTTGTAAATAAAGGGCTAGAGTATCATGTGCTTAATGTGGAGATCAACGAAGCAGGTTTCTTACATCGTCATCATGGCACATGGCTCATGATCCGGGCTTTAGTTCGTTCTGCGACGGTATTACTTGCAGCACGGCTTTTGGGATCGGCGATGCCGAGTGGTTGGAGGGATGCGTGTGAGAGAATAATGCAGGTTTTGAGAGCTTGGGAAGATGATGTGCCGGGATTGTCAAACCATCGGAATTTCTTGGAGGAAGTATTGCACGGACTTAGCATTAGTTGAGGCTGAACATACGATGAAAACTAATAGATTGGCTAGGGAGGTCAGAAAACATAAGGCGTCAATCCTAAGTGATAAAAATGCTTAAGCAAAGCCCATGATACTTTAGGGGGGCTTTTAATTAGTTCATTTTAGTCCCCTCATTCAAAGTCTGAAGTCTTCTGACCCCCTCAGGATTGGGAAAAGGTCACTTTCCCCGCGTTCTTACGAGTAATGGAGGCGTAAAATATGGGGATTTTGGGGCCATGTTTCGTGGTGGTGTGTGTAGTGGGGGATCCTATCGGGGAATGTCGCTCATAACAAAACACTCCACTTTGAAGTGTACAGACTATTTAGGTCAAGGGTCTAATGCCTTTCAGATACGGGCAGACCTCACAGTAGACAATTCACTTCAACTGCCTTGTCATTTTCTTACTATTCTTTCCCCCGTTAAATCGTTTCTTCACAGCAACTGCTTCCTCTGACATCTACTACCATGGTCGCAACCGCAGACAACTCCGGCTCTTATGAAGCCGTCCCTAACAGCCGCTCTCAAAAGTCTTCAACATGCAAAATGCTTCATGTAGAAGGCAGTCGTATTGTCGACTCCTCGGGAAACACTGTCATCCTAAAGGGCACTGCTATCGGCGGTATGCTCAACATGGAGAACTTTATCACTGGCTATTCAGGCCATGAGCACCAGCACAGACAACAAATGGCTGAAGTCATGGGCGAAGAAAAAGCGAATTTCTTCTTTGACAGACTTTTATATCATTTCTTTACAGATTCTGACGCTGCTTACTTTGCTTCATTGGGACTCAATTGTATCCGTATCCCATTTAATTATCGTCATTTTATTGATGATATGGATCCTGATAACCTCAAGAAATCTGGTTTCGATTGGCTAGATCGCTGCGTGGACATTTGCGGAAGACATAACCTCTACGCCGTTCTTGATCTACATGCCGTCCCTGGAGGCCAGAATCAGGATTGGCACAGTGATTCGGGATTATCACGAGCAACATTCTGGGACTTCAAGGACCATCAAGACCGAGCTATTCAGCTATGGAAGGCCCTTGCAGCCCATTACAAGGGTAACCCCGTCATTGCGGGCTACAACCTCCTCAACGAACCCGCCGATGAAACCAAGATCCCATCCGGCCACTACGGTGCCAGACTCGTGAAGTGGTACGAACGAGCCGAAAAAGAAGTCCGCGCCATCGACCCCGACCATATGATCTTCATCGACGGAAACACATACGCAATGGACTTCCGTGCCTTTCCTGATAAGCCTCTTCCCAACGCTGTCTACGCCTGTCACGATTATAGCTTCCTCGGCTTCCCTATCGGAGAGCAATACGAGGGCACTGAAGAGCAGAATACCAAATTGCGACAGAGCTTTGAGCGTAAGGTGCGGTTCATGAGGGAAAAGAACGTACCGATCTGGAATGGAGAATTTGGCCCTGTTTATCAGAATGAGCATAAGGAGGGAGAAGAAGCCGTCAAGACTAACGCAAAGCGCTTCAACTTGTTGCAGGAGCAGCTGGCTATCTACAGAGAGACAGACGTCAACTGGTCCATCTGGCTGTATAAAGACGTCGGATATCAAGGTATGGTATATGTGGATCCCGAGTCCCCCTACATGCGTCTCATCGCGCCCTTCATCGAAAAGAAACAACGTCTCGGTCTTGACTTTTGGGGCGTCGTCAACAAAGATGGTGTCAAGCACTTGTACGAGCCATTCATCCAGGGTCTGAAGAGTGAGGTACTCGAAAAGTATAGAGATACAAAGTATCCCAAGATCTGGACTTTTGAACGACAGTTTGAGAGGGTGATTAGGGAATGTTTGATGAGTGAGTATGTTGGGTGGGAACTGGCGGAGCTGTTTAGGGATAAGACGAAGGAGGAATTGGAGGAACTTGCGAGTAGCTTTTCGTTTGAGAAGTGTATTAAAAGGGATACACTGGTTGGTATTTTGAGTCATGATTCGATGATCTCGGCTACGAAGCAATGAATATGAAGTTGGATATATAGGTTGCATATTTTTGGCGTTCTCTCATCCAAATACAAGCTCGTTTACATAGGAAGAGAACGAACGCACTCAAATGAAGATTGTCTCTTTCCATACAGCTGGTATGCTATGCTTATACCCGACCCACTGTCTATCATGCATATAATCTCCTTTTCTTCCATTTTCCATGTCCAAAATCCATAGTTGACTGCTTCAGTAAGAAACAGGGATAATGTATACATCAATCACTCTAACGCCTTCCGCTCTCAAGCTCAACGGGAGCATCTTCCTGAGCCTCCTTCTGCTTAATAGCCCAAGCAAGCTCCTTATCAGCCTGCGCCGCCCTCTTCTCATCCTCAGCTCCAAGCTTAACATTTCGAACAAGATATACCATAAGCAAGAGAAGACCTGAAACGCAGACGGAGCCAATGGCAAGAGTCTGTTGAGTCTGGCGGTAGCACTCGTCCACGGCGTTTCTATCTGCGGTTCCAGCCTCGTATGAACGCGCGACCACGATAGAGCCAAAGATCTTGCCGCCTTTCTCTTTGCCAAAGTACGCATTGAGCTTTCGGGGAAGGACGGAGTTCCAGATGGCGCCACTGATTGTAACTCCGAGGTTAGAGCCAAAGCCAAGGGAGGACAGGAATACAGCGGTGGCGATGCCGACTTGTTCGTTCTCGAGGACAGCTTGTAGTGAGACTTGGAGGGGTACCTGAGTAAATCCACGGCCAACTCCGAGAAGGGACTTGGTGGTGATAAAGGCAGCTTCGCTAGCGATGTGGGTGCCAGAAATGTTGGTGAGGTAGATGGGAAGTCCACAAGCCAGGATGATCAACACCACTCCAAGCATGATGAATGGTTTTGTGTTCTTGGCGAATTTCAGTGAGAGACCAGCCACCAAGGCTCCAATGTTATATGCCACGCGCTGAGCATTATCGACGCGTGTCGCGGCTCCAGGGGAGTAATGACCTGCGACTTGCAGAAAGCTGGAGAGGAAAGGTCGATAGATACTATCAGCCATGGCGATGACGATACAAGATGCGCAGGCGACAATGACATTGCGCTCTCGAATGGTTCGATAAGGAATAATAGGGTTTGACGCAAACTTTCCATCCCAGACCAGGAAGGCGATAAAGGTTAAAACACCAACAATGATGAGAACGATAGACGAAGGTCGGCTCCATCGATCGGTATTATTTCGTCCAGCAATCGTCATAGGAAGCAAAGTCATAGCAAGGCCACCGATCAAGAGAAGTGCACCGATAAGATCAAGCTGCGTAGCAACATGCTTGACCTTGCCAATAATTCCAGGTTCAGCACCATGCATGAAGGATAGCTTTTCAGTGATCAGGCCAATGCGCTTCGCACGACGGTTCATCCAGATCATGATGCAAATGGTAGGAATAGCAGTGACAGGTAGAATAATAGCCCACATTCCATAACCCCATCTCCAGCTGGAATGAAGGAGGATATGTTCACCAAGATATGTTCCGGCATAGAGAGTAGGAATCGCGGAGAGGGATTCGGGAAGCGTGAAGATTATACCGCGGTTGACGAGAGTGGTGATGTCGGCAACGAAGATTTGCTGAATGATGTTCCACCATGTATCGCCAAAGACGTCAAAGATTCCTCCGGCCTGATATCTGTTAGTTGACTAGAGTAAGCAGGGGTAAGAATGCGTACCAAGAAAGTGTCGACGTTGGAACAGCCTGCGTACATGGCATTGCCAATAGCCATGCAGATAGCAGCTCCAGCGAAGCTCTGCGGACGGCCGAAATACTAAAAGTCTCAATTAGCCAAAGACTTTTGATCATTTAGAGAGAATCATACGTTGGCAAGCTTGGCGAGCAGTGGATACGACACGATTCGAACGAGGCCATTGACAATGGCACCAGTCGCCAGAAGAGAATGGCCATTAAAGTGACTCGTCGCATATGGTTCGTAGACGTTACCCGTGTAAACTGTAAAGTTCATGAAGAAGAACATGATAAGAATACTGCATGCTCGTCAGCTTCACTCGACCAAGATAACGATAAACTCACCATCCAATCGCAAATCCAAGGGTTCGTTTCGTCCACAGCTTTCGAAAAGCCTCATTCGTGGACCCCGGTCTTGAGATCTCCTCCTCCACAACCTCCTCACGCTTCTGTTCCGAATTGTCTGCCATATTTTTGACTGTCAATCTTGAAGCAATACCTGACAGAATGTCCCTCAAAAATTTGGGAATAACGCGCCTTTTGTGTCAAACATTCCCCTCAATGCCCACGGCACTTATTTCCTAATTCACTCACTCATCACGATAATCCTTTCTCTTAACAGTAAAGGTCATTGGTGAGAGCTGATTGATAGCGAGTCTTGGCGTGGACCCCTTCATCGTTTAACCTTGCTTTTAAGCATGCAGCTAAGCTCATGACAAATGCCATTACCAGGTAGAATTTTTCACCGCCAAGGAACTAAGTACGTAAATACGGTATTTTACTTTACGGATTAAACCATTTTGAGGGTTTTCCGGGTAAGTTCGGCGAGGCGAGATGAAAAATGGCAAGGGTTGTGATTATCTGGCCGTTGAGATCTTATCTGATCGTGTCAGAGATTGGTCAATGGGAATCAACCCCCACATTCTCGTACCAGCAGAATGGCCTGATGGGTTTTTTAGGCTATGTATTGTTATCCACTTTGTTGGGTTTTGGATGATTGCGCTAATTCTGAATTGTAGAAAGGGCCTTGGCGGAGATTCCGCTGGTGCGGATTTGATGTACCGACTGTTTGGAATGGAACGGGATTTGTCCGAGATGAGAGCTGCTAGATGATCAACATGCGTGAGTGCCAGTAATAAAGACGGGACTTTGCATGTTGTATAGATCAGTTTTAACAGGCTGCTTGCTAACTCCGTTTGAGGTATTGGATAGCACTAAGGCTGATGCTGTGCGTGACAGGATGAAAGGCAGAGACGAAAAGGTAACAACAAAGAATGAATATGAAGGCTAGAGACACCTTTGTAGCTGTATGCAACCCTAATGCAATCTGAATAGCCCAAAATGTAAATAGATCTCCCTCCCTTGTCCATCTAAACCTCAAATGCAGATCCCATCAATGCAGCCCCTACTTATTCCTCACCACCCTTTGCAATCTTCTCTGCTTCGTCCTGCGCCTCATTCACAATCGAATCAGCCTCATCCTTAGTAAACGCATCTGTAAACTTGACCCAACTCCCATGAGCAAGCCCCGTCCCCGCCCCAATAAGCAATCCCAAACCCGCCGTCGGAATCGCCACAACACCAGTAAGCAAAGCCCCAACCCCCAATCCAAGACCACTCGCAACACCAGCTCCTATTCCCGTCCCCATAGCACCGCCCTGTATCCAACCTTTTTCCAGTCTTTCAGCTATTTTCATAAGCTTGGCTGCTTTCTTGTCGATTTCGCGCGCTTCATGCCGTATGTTTTCTGCTTGCTCGGGATCTTCCTCTTTATCTGCTTTTTCATGAAGTTCAAGGGACTTTTCTTGGAGTCCTTTTGCTTCTTCGACCCGGGAGTGAATTTCTTTGGCGATGCGCTCTTGGGTGCTTGATTTGCTTTCTGAGGGGGCCTCACCGTCGGCGGACCTGTTTTGGCCGCCCATGAATTGGCTTGGTATTGCGCCCGAGAAGATCGATCCTAGTGCTTCATTCATAGAGATCAAGTTATAAAATTGGTTATATTAGAAAAAGATGGGGTTGATAAAGATGTGGCTTGATGGGATGATGAGCTAGGGAAACCTGGTTTGTTTTATGAAACTTGTAGGTGGGGGTGGCGGATGACGTAGTATCGTGATGCACATACGCGTTGATGCAGGTAACCGTTGCTATGATGCTATAATTTTGTTGTATGCATCATTTTATGAGATTGGTGTCTCACGGCATTAGAATATCAAGTTTTGCTTCCGTTAGTACCAGGTTACATAAAAGTCTTCTTTGCGTGAAGGGACGAGTGAGCATTGAAACCTCGGGTCAGATTGCCAAACTTTTACATGGAGATGAAATTATGCGCAAGGACGTTCACCAAGTCAAAGCCAGCTCAAGTTCATGTCTTATGCACTACTCAAACTTACCATTACTATAAAAAGGATTTATTTATAAATACTCTCTGAGTTTTAGTTATAATTTAATATTATATCATGCTGCGCGTCTTTACAAACTCATGTCATGTCATGAACTTCTTAAATTGACTTACCCTACATCTTATTTCGACTTGCGTCTGCTTATCTAACCCCCTCAAGTGCCGCATCTCTCAACATCCATGATTGGTCAAGATCAGCAATAATCATCCCTTAACCATATCATCCCTTGCACCCCAAGAACTCAATCCCAACGTAAACCTGTCCTCTCAAACCCCTCATTCGCTAAAATCAATCACATTTCCTAAGAATAAAATCAATTGACAGCGGCTCTATAAACATTATGTCCGCGCGAGGCCTGGGCTCCACTTCGCCCGACCCGGGCGCGTCATCTTACGACCAACATCCTCTCATGGATCTGGTAAACGGAGAAGAGAGCGCTGATGCGCGTGGGAGAAGTCATGCTGATGGAGCGAGTGGTGCAGCGGCGGATTTGATGCGGAGATTGGGTGTTTCGCCAGAGAGGAGGATTAAGGTTACGCCTGAGGATGATGCTCGCGTGCTCAAGCGGATTGATATGGTTGTTTTACCTCTCATGCTGGCGGTCTACTTTTTACAAGGCATGGATTCTGATGATCCACTCGAAAACCAAAGCTGACTCCCGTAGGCCTTGATAAAGCGACAATTGCATACGCCTCCATCTTCGGCCTTATTGAAGACACAAACCTCAAAGGCAACCAATTCTCATGGCTTAGCTCCATCGTCTACGTCGCCCAGCTTATCGCCCAATTCCCTCTAGCATGGCTTCTGGTCAAACTCCCAATTGGAAAATTCACCAGCTGTATGGTGACTCTTTGGGGTCTTACCCTCACATTCATGGCTGCGGCGCATACTTTTCACAGTCTGCTCTTTGCGCGGTTCTGGCTGGGTGCTTTTGAGGCTAGTATTGCCCCAAGTTTTGTGGCTATTACGCAGATGTTTTGGAGGAGGAGGGAGCAACCGCTTAGGATGTCTTATTGGTATGCTATGAATGGGTTTACTGGTGTTGTAAGTTGGTTTATTTCAAGAGCTGTGAGATGGGACTGACGATGTGCAGTTTGGAAGCTTGGCTACATGGTGGCTTGCGCAGTTGCCATTGGGTCTCAAACCGTATCAGGTGAGCTTACGACCAGATCTTTCTCTTTCATGACCGCTTACTGATTTGACAGACTATCTTTGTCGCCTTCGGAATCATCACCGTCTGTTTCTCCACCGTCTTATTTTCATACATGCCCGACTCGCCAGCAGAGGCCAAATTCCTAGACAAGCATGACAAACTCATCGCCATCGAACGACTGAGAATGAATCAGACTGGCGTCATGTCACGTCAATGGCGATGGGACCATTTCTGGGAGACCATCCGGGACCCAAAGACTTGGCTCTGGTTCTCTCTCATCTTCAGTATTTCGTACGCAAATCCATTCTTCTTGTTGACATTTCACTGACAATATTTCTCAGAGTGCCCTCTGGTGGCGTCGGCTCTTTTGGCCCTCTTCTCATCAAGTCATTTGGCTTTGATTCCTTCCATGCCATTCTGTTTAACGCCCCATTTGGCGTTGTTCAGTTTATCTCCACCGTTGGAGGCTCTTATGTCGCGACCAAGTATCACAAGAAAGGCCCAGTGATCGCTTTCCTGGCCCTTTTCCCAATTCTAGGCTGCATGATTATGCTGTCAACGCCGCATACACCCGATGGCAGAAATACTTTGCTAGGCGGGTATTACATGATTTCCGTCTTTCCTGGTATAAGTGCGTATATTCTCACTATCGTACTATTTGACAGTGTGCTAATTTTCTCTATAGTTCCGCTGATTTATTCCTGGTCTTCTTCCAACACTGCAGGCGATACAAAGGGCAAATGCACCTCATCTGTCCTCTTCATCGGTCAATCCCTCGGAAACATCATCGGCCCCTTGCTTTACAAACCATCTGAGGCTCCCGAGTATCATCGAGGCCTATACTGGAACCTGCTCCTCTACATGGCAATTGTTGGCCTCGTAATTGTCACGACAATGTACCTGACATATCTCAATCGCGATCATAGCCGCCGTCGCGTCATGGCAGGGAAAGATGCAGTGATTGTAGACTACAGCTTGTACTCACCCGAAGAAGCTGATCGTCTTCGAAGGTCAAAAGCGACCGAGGGACAGCAGATTGAGCATGCGAGGGATTCAGCGGTTGGAGATCATGCGTTTGATGATCTGACGGACTTGATGAACGATGAGTTTGTCTTTGTTTTCTAGATATCGAACGTCATGAGGGAATTATCAATGCTTGTACAATTATATAGTATGACGAGGGTCGACTTGATCAGAATTCACAATGCTTACTGCAGACCAAAGCGGTACATGACGAACATCGGGCTTCTCGCCGTGACTTAACTCGATCCATCGTTGATCATAATATCGTGAGGCTTTTGATTCAATTCGGTCTCAAAAATAGCGACCGATTATCATTTTAGTGGAAACAATTCTCAACATTCTCCAGCTCATCCAAACAGGTTGAAACGATGGATGCCACGAATCTTGATAATTGTATGTAACTGGCTCAATCAGGCCTGATCTGCACTTCAGCCAAGCAACCTTCACCTCTCATATGCTGACATTTGTACCTCGTTCGGCAAATGCTCCCCCGAATGAGCGCGGGGTACTCTGCATCATTAATATGAGTAATCCGACGTCGGATTACCTTTTCAGGTATTTATACATGGCCGTGTTCGTGAGGGGTTACTGTAAACATTGTCATTCTAGATACCAATTTTTGTTGCCCATCATGACTACACCTCAATTTAAGCGCTATGTCATTGTTGGCATGGGTGTTCGCTCGGCTATGTACTATCAAGCCATCATCCAGGACTTCAAGGATGTAGCCAAACTCGTGGGAATCTGCGATACGAACCAGACTCGCATGGACGTAGCAAACGACCATATCGTCGAGCTAGGCGGCGAAAAAGTCCCAACCTACAAAGATACAGACTTTGACAAGATGGTACAAGAGCAAAAGGCTGATGTTGTCATTGTCACTACAATTGATCTTTTCCACCACCACTACTGCATCCGAGCTATGGAATTAGGCTGCGATGCCATCACGGAAAAGCCAATGACTATCGACGAGCATAAGCTTCAAGCTATGATTGACGCAGAGAAGAAGACTGGGAAACAAGTCCGAGTTCTTTTCAATTATCGTTATGCGCCTCATCATACCAAAGTTCGAGAACTGATCGACTCTGGCGTTATCGGCGAGATTTCAACAGTGCACATGGACTGGATTCTCGACTGTGCCCATGGCGCTGATTTTATGCGACGCTGGCATCGCCATAAAGAAACTAGCGGCGGTATTCAGATGCACAAGTCAATTCATCACTTTGATCTGGTGCATTTCTGGCTCAACACTGAACCTGTGCTTGTTTACTGTCTTGGTGATCTTTGGTTCTACGGCAAGGAGAACGCTGAGAGAAGAGGGGAGAAGAACCTCGGTGAACGATACAAGAACAATGAGAATGCCAAGAATGATCCTTTTGCATTCCAGCTTGATGAGAATGAGCGGATGAAGAAGTTGTATCTTGATGCGGAACATGAAGATGGATATATCCGAGACAGGAATTGTTTTGCGGATGGCATTACTATTGAGGATAATCTGTCCATGATCATCAAGTATAAGAACCGCACGGTCATGACGTACAACACATATGCCTACGCCCCATGGGAAGGATATCGCTGTGTCTTCAACGGAAGCAAGGGCCGTATCGAAGTTAACGTCGTTGAAAGCGGTTACAACCCACTCGGCGACCCCGTCAAGAAGGATTCTGATGGGCAAGATGAGAAGTACATCCAAGGTGGTGTTGAGCAGACCAAGATTGTCGTTTATCCTCTGTTTGATAAGCCGTATGTTGTCGATGTTGTGAAGCAGGAGGGTGGTCATGGCGGAGGTGATCCTGTTCTGTTGAAGGATGTTCTCATTGGTAACGAGGTTGATAACTTTAAGAGGGCTGCGAATATTCGGGATGGAGGTAATGCGGTTTTGGTTGGTGTTGGTGCAAATCACAGTATGAAGACCGGCATGCCTATCAAGGTTCAAGAGTTGGTAAAGTGGTGATTGTACCTAGTCACTCAAAGGCAGAATGAATAAGAAGAATAATCTTCTGCCATATTAAAATGAGATATCGATGTGAAAAGAAACAAGTGCTTTTATAGTCCTTAGCCCAATACAAATACATGCCGCTCAAAAAGAATCCATAGTGATATCAGCGGATACACCGTCCTTCCCATTCCCATCATAATTCTTATCATTTATATCCCCAATCAATCCAGTAAACATATCATTCATACCAACTTCCTCAACCTGTCCAACAGCTTGATCAGGCGGAGACGCCAATAAATCATAAGGCCAAAAAGAAACGCCCCCAAAGTCGTTAAAATGTGTTGAATCCATCAAAGACATATCGCTAAAATCCAGCGGTGGAATATTTGTAATTTCGCATAACGCTGCTTGCAAGTCGACGGGGAAGGGCTGTTTGTTGTTGAAGAAGGCTTCTTGCTCAATGTTTCGTAATTCTTGTGTTTGTAGATTTGAGGACATGAGGTTGTTTTGGTCGATAAAGTCTGTGAGATTATTCGGGATGAGATGTTTGTTCATTGCTGAAAAGCGTTTCATGGATTGTTCGTCTACTGTAGGCATTGAAGTTGTTTGGGATCTCGAGCCAAGACCACGACCTCCTTTTCTCAAAGATGGAGGAAAGTCGCATTCGTCTGGGAGTCTGCCGTTGCTGATACTCATATCAAGAGTCATGACGAGGCGTAGGTAATAACTCGGTCGTGTTTTTAGCATGTCGAGACAACTACTCGGTGAAGATGATTCGTCCTCGATGGCCATTGGTGTCGGTGATCGTTGTCTCGCAAGTTCAACGACATGTCGAATAGCGCGCATGACCCAGTCTGTGATGTAGTATTTCTTCTTATAGCTCTTCATCTGTTTGAGGATATTCTCGACGTGCTGTTCTTTTTGAGTAAGTTTGACGCCTTCTTCTGGCGAGGCGGGCTTTTTGGGTCGAAGGAGCTCAACATCGATCATCTGAAGGGCTAGTGGGAAAGCCGTGCATCCGATGCTTTAAACTGTTAATGGCGCGCTTTGATAAGTTGAGAGAAGACTTACGCAGTCATTGGGAGCCACCGTGATAGCCCTAGACGGTCGAATTCGAGAAGACATTCAGTTACTCGTGATGCCGAACCTTGAAGATCTTCGCTTTGTCTTCGGAGTTGTGTATCTGATTGAGATGGTGGCAACATGCTGGATCGTAAGATGTTGTAATGGCAGACGGACAGCCTCGCGGAGCTGTCAAAGTCAGTGTTCATGGTCCCCGTATTCCTCCCGCGAGACTTACTGATAGTACATCTCAATGAGATTCTTGAACAAGATAATCGATGATGACGGAGAAATCTCCTCAGCTATCCTCTCATCCAACGTCGTCTTGGTCTCACTCCAAGAATTATACCATCGACAAAGCTCCATCTGACAAAGACTAGCGTCTTTTCCCACTTCCATTCGTCCCGATAACATCCACGACGGATTATTATAAAGCACAGAAGTAACCGTCAAAACATCTGTAAGCACAACACAAAGATCCACTAATCTCGATAAAAGCTCTGCATGGAGTGTCTTTGTCGTAGAGTCGTACACATCAGAGTTATATAATTCATCACACAAATCGGCACTTCCCAATTTCGAGCAAGAGAAGCTGAAGTTTGAGGGTGTAATCTTTATACTCTGGCGGGAAGTAAGCGGGAGTAGACGATCGCAGATAATACAGCACCACCAAAGGCGCTTTAGAGTGTTGCGAAGTTTTTGAACCTTGGCGACTTCTGTGTCTTTATTGGGACGCAGGGAGGAGTAGCAGTGCGCTTTTGCGACGCGGGCGTAGGATATTGCTATGCCGAGCCAGATTGAACCGAGGGGTTTGTTGCCTGCGATGCAGCGAGGGATAAGATGCGTGTGCGCGAGCAGTAGGGAGGCTTGGGCTATGGCGATGCAAGACTTTTCGACGCTGAAGTCATAAAGAAGCTGATGATGTTAGCGATGTCGTAGGCAGTGGAGCGGGAGGCATACCTTGGATCGTCGGTAGAATGCGAGTTTAGCTTGATGCACATCTTCAAAGCCTAGCATTTTAATCGTTTCCGACGATACAAACTGTCGCTGTCAGTATTATCTCGTCCAAGCAATCGAGAGCCCTTACCCCAGACGAAATGAACAATATTCCCTGCAACACCAACATGGGCATCTCATATTCCACATCATTATCCACAGAATTATACGAAAGCCAAAAATCCTTCTCGTTTAGTATCGGAAGCATCGGATGCACATGCAAAAAATACTGTCGTAGAAAGTCGTCCAGCGCTGCTCGTTGCGGTACGACAAAACATCCTTGACTAACGAGGAATGCGAGGTCTTGAGGGAGGAGGTCTTTTGTATCGGGGACTTGAAGAAATGCATAGTCAGGATGACATGGCGATCCAACCATGGGAGAGATATTTTGCGCAGTCGTAGGTTTGGGTCTTGTCGCGGGTGCGATTGAAGGAGGTATTTGTGTCGTGATCGGTGATGGTTTTTGTGTCGCGGGGAGGATACTTCGGGGTTCGGATGTCGTGGTTATAGATTCTTCGATGGATCGGGGCGTCGAGGGGTTATTTGGTCGTAATTGATGAGTCGTTGATCTGTATTAGTGAGTATGGTTGTGTTTGAAGTGGTGATCTAACGTACATTATTCCATGGCGTCGCTTAAACGTGCAGACCTTGTCGTTGTGTCTGCAATTGACACAAGGACCAGCCGGATTCTCAATAATGCAGCGAACCTTTCTAGACCGACACAAATTGCAAGCCCTAGAAACCCTCTTGCGCATAGGTTTCGTCGACTCCATCTTCAGAACCAGACAATATCGGCGATAGATCAAGGCCCGAAAAGGATCAAAATGTCGGCTTCTAGGGGACTGTTATGTTGGATACAAGTTCAGTTGTCAACTCTCCACCCTCGGATTGAAAAGCAAGACGACAGCTGCCCTTTAACCCCCCCGGGATCCGATGGCATTTGCCGACAGCCTTCCCCACAGATGGTGATCAATCCCCGCAGGTTTGACAGAGGCTAGACGGTGTGAGCTAAGCGGTTTGAGGGTCAGCACGCCAGTCACCAAGGAGCTACCAGAAGCATGATTGTTTTTAGCTGAAGCGAGAGGGCCAATCTTGGTGAGAGACAGTCATTCTGTGTCTCTAATTCGTTGATGAGGAGGCGCTTCCATGTGGGGAAGAAGTTTCATGCAGAGAATATCCACTGATGTGTCAGTAATTAATTAATTGGCAACGTTAATTACATACCTCAGAAAAAGAACTCTGCTAATGTTACAGTTGTTGAACAATAGCCTAAGCGATGCCAGCTCGACTGGGAATAGCTTCATGCACAAGATAAATGAATCTCACTGAATGAAACAAAAATCAGCAGCGGGGTACATAAGCACGCAACACAATGATGACATTGCTCTCTATTTATCCGCCTATCGGGTCATATCTCTGTTTATCTCATCTCATTAATAGGCTCTTATTCCCCTCTTAATTCCTACCTCAATCTTTCCCCCTTCAATGTCAGCTGTTCAAAATGTCTTCAAAGGAGCTACCCCCTCATCTCAAACAGTCCGTCGAGGCTTCGAAATGCGAATATCGCAATTTGGGTAAATCGGGTCTACGCGTTTCAGTACCCATTTTTGGATGCATGAGTTTTGGAGATAAGAGGGTTCTTCCTTGGGTCATTGGAGAGGAAGAGGTATGATCACCACCATTATGCAATGTCAATCAGCGCTGACAGATGTGTAGGCCTTGGAGCTTCTCAAAGCTGCTTATGATCGCGGCTTAAACACTTGGGACACAGCCAATACTTATAGTAACGGCGCATCCGAGGAAATCGTTGGCAAGGCGCTGAAAAAGTTCAACATTCCCCGCCACAAAGTCGTGATCCTCAGTAAATGCCGCTGGGGAGTAGGCGAGGAGCCAGGTAAGCAGAGACACGGAATTTGGTGACATGGCCATCATATTAATGCATTATCTAGGTGCCCGTCATATCAACTATCAAGATGAATTCGCCATTTCCAAAGACTACCAAAACCAATACGGTCTATCCCGCGCAGCAATCTTTAACCAAGTCAATGCATCCCTCAAGCGTCTTGACACAGATTACATCGACTTACTGCAAATCCACCGCTTCGACCAAGACACGCCCCTCGAGGAAACCATGAAAGCCCTCCATGATCTCGTTCAATCCGGTAAAGTGCGCTACATCGGAGCAAGCAGCATGTGGGCTACTCAATTCGCCAGAATGCAGTTCGTCGCTGAGAAGAACGGCTGGACCAAGTTTATCAGTATGCAGAACCATTATAACCTGCTTTATCGTGAGGAGGAGCGGGAGATGATTCGTTTTTGCAACGATACTGGTGTTGGTATTATTCCTTGGGCGCCGCTTTGTAGAGGACATCTTGCGCGACCGCCTGCGCAGTTTGGATCTACTGATAGAAGTAAGGAAGAGAAGGAGGGTTCAGGTGAACTATCGGAGGTTGATCAGAAGATTATCGGTCGGGTTATTGAGATTGCTGAGAAGCATGATTGGCCCATGGCACATGTTGCTTTAGCTTGGATCAACCAACGTATTACGAGTCCGATTATTGGATTCAGCAGTGTTGAGCGGATCGATCAGGCTATTAGTTCCAGAGGCAAGAAGTTGACTGATGAGGAGGCTAAGTATCTGGAGGAGCTGTACCAGGCCAAGCCAATTGCTGGGCATTCCTAAGGGGACTTGCAGGCTCCATGACAAAGACGAGACTCTCGAATAGAAATAAAGTAATTTTTTTTTCTCAAAGCGTCGAAGATATCAAAAACTTCATGATATAAATCTCTTGGCTTCAAGAAATATTATCGGTATGAGTTCCGACGTAGAAATGTTGATCCGGGTTCGGCATGTGTATCGGCAAGCTTCTCGGAGCGGCACTTTAGTTCGGCTGCTAAACCCACTAAATCTCCAGGCCCCGCGTCCTATGAAGAACATTTTACAGCGGCTCTTAAACCCGCTCAAGCCCCGCGACCTGTTAAAACGTCATCTTCAAAATGAGCTCTTGTATTCCTTCGTTTCAAAAAGCGGCCTTGATTGAAAACCCTGGCGATAATGCGCGAATTGTAATTCGATCGGATATCCCAGTTGCTAGTCCTGATTTGGGTGAAATTCTCATCAAATTGTCCTTTACTGGGGTTTGGTAAACGCTCTCGCTGTATCCACAAGATTCACTCATTAATTCTACTCAGTGGCTCAGAAATCCGAGCATTATCAGGATGGGGTCCCTACAACCCTATTGTCGGCCACGAAGGCGTAGGAATTGTCGTCAAAGTTGGTGAAGGGGTCGACGAGGACTTTCTCAACAAACGAGTCGGCGTCAAATGGCTTTATAGTGCCTGCGGAATCTGCACCGTCTGCAAGAGAGGTTATCCCAACAATTGCCCAGATCAGTTGAACACTGGAAAACATGTTCCTGGTACCTTACAGGAGTACATGATCGCAGAAGCGAAATATGTGACCGAGATTCCAGACGGTCTTGCTGACGAGATTGCAGCGCCTTTGCTTTGTGCTGGTCTGACGATGGCTGGTGCTGTGTCCAAATTGGAGGGGTATGCTGAGAAAGGTGAGTGGGTTGTGATATCAGGCTCTGGTGGGGGTCTAGGGCATTTGGGGGTTCAGATCGCCAGTAGGCTGCATGGGCTGCGTGTTATCGCTATTGACACCGGAGAGTCTCGACGAAAGTTGAGCCTGGATAGTGGCGCTGAGCACTTCATCGACTTTGCAACTGAGAATGTTGAAGAAAGGGTGAAGGGAATAACAGATGAGGGAGCATCAGCCGTCCTGGTTGTGACGGGCTCTCAAGAAGCTTTTCTCCAAGCCCCGAGTCTGGTTCGAAATATGGGCATCATCGTCACCATTGGCTTGCCGAGGAATGACTTCAATATTCCCCTATCTGCCACAATATGCTCTGCCAGATGTGAGTGCTTCTTTCTACAACTCGACTCAAGTATGGCTGCTGACAATATATACAGCACTTACAGTTACCGGCGTCGCGGTTGGCACGGAGGAACAGATGAGGGAGCTCTTGCAGCATGCGCTAGTCGGCACAATAGTCCCGGAAGTCAAGGTGCTTCAGTTTGAAGAAGTAGGCCATGTCATCGGAGATTTGCAACGGCAACAGGTAACTGGAAGAGTGGTTCTCAGGATACGCTGAAATCATGTCTATTTCTGTAGCCTGCTGTACTTTCGTCTAGTAAACAACACTATAGAGCAGTTTTCTTAGCTAATCATTGACTTAACCTTAGTGTGCTAATCTGATCGTAAAAGGGCTTGTGGCGTTCAGTTTGAGGCCTCCCACAAGGCACTTTCGTAGGGGGAGGCTGACCATGATACCAGATACAAGGGAACCACAAAAGGCTTATTTCTAACTGTCTACGCCACGTTAGTAACTCACCATATCTAATGTTGCGTTCCTCACAATTCACGGCCCTTTCAAAATCGATGATACAAGTTTCATTACTTATCAAACCAGGTTTCCGCAAAATAGCGAGACACATAACCACAGGCCCCCCTTCACCATGAGTCTTTGCGGAGTTTGCCAACAGCTAGTGCCTGATTTCTCGGACCTGAAATGCGATGATAGCTCAGAGTGGAAACATGAATTGGGCTATACTTATCCCGTCTACCAAGAAAACATCGATATGCACTCATCATGGCAATCTTTTCTTTTGTCACTGGATCACGAATGCCCTATTTGCTGGACACTCTGGCGCGGTATCAGATCTTCGCCGCTTGCAAAAGCTACCGACGAGCCTATGGCAGATTTTAAGACTATAGGAGTGTTTTTTTGGTTTCTACTCGGACACGGGCAATTGCAGAGTCGGCCTTGTTGTCCAAAGTAGCGGTCGCACATACCGAGACTACCTCTTGAATGTTGTCAAGACGACGCTGGAGTGCTTTATAGGTACGTGATCAAACGAAAGAAAATGCGTACCAAGCTAACCTGTTTTTTCTGAAGAGGAAGAGACAAAGGCTCCAATCGCTGGAGAACAGTCGCCCGGGTCCACAGCCAAAGCAGCACTAGACTGGATCAACATTTGCGAGAGAGAGCACGACAGATGTAACAAGCGAAGCTCGCCTCCTGATGATGCCAACCAGGCTACTTGACGTTGGTGATAGAGGCTCAATCGCTTGGCGAATCTATGAAACCCAGAACAGAGTGTCATATGTTGCTCTTTCACACCGATGATCCGACAAAACACCGAAACTATTGAAGGAAAACTATGAGCCACATCATAACTACCAATCTGACAGTGTTCTTCCACAAAGCTATCAAGACATTATAGCTATAGGTCGCACAATACCTCTTAGATACGTCTGGATCGACTCTCTTTGCATTGTACAAGACGATCAAGGTCTTGACTTTCGCTGGGAAGCTCCAAAAATGATGGATATCTACCAGCACGCCTTTTCCTACCTTGACTATATGCTGGGACTCATCTGATGGCACTGTATTCAGAAAATGCCCGCCCCATAGCATTCCGCGGCCACTTCCAATGCACCATAACAAGGCCGTATCTGGAGCTAACCCTTCGTCTCGGGAATATGCTTTCGTCAAAATCGAAACTGGGTTCGATAATTTCGATGTCGACGTAAACCAGGCTCCCATCAACCGTAGAGCCTAGGTGCTTCAGGAGCGGTGTCTTTCAAGAAGACTCTTGTATCTTGGAAGCGACCAGATCTACTGGGAGTGCGAAGGTGCTAGCGATAGTATCAACGTCGGTGGCCTTGTTACTAGCCAGGCTTGTGTGATGAGCAGTGAGGGCCGACAATCGATCCATATTCCCATGGCAGATGTGATGAACATGCAGTGGAGCACCTTGATTCGTCAATATACCAAGTGCGAATTGACATTCGAAAATGATAGGTTTGTTGCTATTGGAGGTCTTGCTAAAGAAACGGCACGCGTCACAGGCCACACATATCTAGCCGGCATATGGCTTGAAACCTGGATGAGGGACCTCTTCTGGCACCCAGTGAAGATTCAAAGTTCAACTTCTAGGTACTTACAAGCATCACTACAGAAGCCTGAATTCACAGCGCCTACGCGGTCATGGCTCGACTTTCCTGGATCTGTACACATAAGTCGTGAGAGCTGTGTCGATCGAGTCGAATCAATACTGTACAGAAGCTCTCAGGTAGACTGTCGTCCTTTAGCCCTCTTGACTAGATCTTCCATCGATCCACCCGGATACGATCCTTTCGTATCCTTCTATCGAGCCATTCTGAGAATCCGGTGTCTCATAATACCGCTTGAGTTGGGCAAAGATGTGGACTTGAGCAATGCAAAGAATTGTGGCCGCTTGCGAATGCCACAATATGTTGAAGGTCAGTCGATTTGTTATCACTCACTTCGACTTGAATATGAGGATAAACGTCAGCTGGGGGACCTAGAAGTGTCTTTAAACAGACATTTCAACCCTTCTGCACGATGCTACATCCTACCACTTTGCCTCACGGCTAGGCCCAATAAAAGTGATACCATATTTGCTCGTGAAAGAGTATGTTGTCTCATGCTTCAGGAAACAATGAATTGTGGAGTGCGAGAGTTTTACAGAGTTGAAACACTACTGGAGTCGGTTTTCGGTTCCCTTGCGCTGAAAAAAACCATGAACACTATTTTCAAGCTGAATATTGGACACTCAACTTGCACTTCAACCTCCGAGCCGGGAGCGGCTCATGAGCGGGATTTTGAGCACAAGCTTGGTGACTTTGTATCAGACGAGGTCCTCAAGATGACGGATTCTATTTCAAGTGCCCATAAGAAGACGAGAAGCCGAAGAAGCAACAATTTGAGATATGAGGAAAGGGAACTAGAAAACGCCAATGGGCAACATCGTGACAACCTTGAGGCGACTAGGGTGGTCAGCGAAGGCACCAGTGATACGAGGCCTAACGAGCCACAAAAGAAATTCGACGGCAACGTGAGTGATGATGGCAGTCATGATACGGACAATTCCAGGAGGGATGTATTGGCTAAAGGGGCATCACTGCCATATTTTACAAAGGCAGAGTGGACAACTATCTCCTTGGTGTAGAGCTATAGAATTTGCTGTTATGATTAGAGAGATATTTAGTCTCATCTCATATCCGGAGCCGGCACTATGTCGCCGGGACATCTAAGCCACTTGAGCAGCTTCTTCATCAGCACTTGCTTGTCCATCGGCTTAGGAATGTAATCATTCATTCCCTTCTCCAAACACTGTTCCATATCGCCTTTAAGCGCATACGCAGTCATGGCAATTATAGGGATACGTATTCTACTCTCCCGTATCCGAAGTGTTGCCTCGTAGCCATTCATAATCGGCATACTGATATCCATGAGTATCAAGTCAAAGGTATTGGTCCCAGAAGATAGTGACGAGACTGCCTGAGCACCATCTGAAACAACGGTTATATCTTTGAATCCAAACCCATGCAGCATTCCGATCAAGATCTTTTGGTTGATGATGTTATCCTCCGCCGCGAGTATCCTCTTCGTTGGCGAGATTTTTAACAACTGTTCCAGTTGTGTCGCAAGATCCTCGACTTGTTGGACCTCCTCTTGGGAAATTTCGCTGCTGGGTTCTGGCTCAGTGTCAAGTAATTCGGCATGTCGAAGGCTGCTGAGCTTCTTGAGCTTGAACGAGAACCAAAAGATACTGCCCTGCCGTTCGGGGTTAGGTTTGTATCCAATATTTCCTCCCAACAGCTCAGTAAGTGACTTTGCAATCGACAATCCAAGCCCAGTTCCGGGGCGACGCTTTTGATTCGGAGTATCAAGCTGCGTGAAGGGCTTGAACAGTTCCTGCGCGTCGTTTTCCGATACACCATGCCCCGTGTCCCAGACCTCCGTCATGATGGTCTGTGTAGCCATGTCTTCAGCGAGCAGCGATACTCTCACCGAAATGTACCCCTTTTCTGTGAATTTTACAGCATTGCTGAGAATGTTTTCAAAGATTTGGCGATACCTCAAAGCATCCCCTTCCGCCCACTTTGGCAAGTTTGCTGACAAATCCAGCTTCAGAGATACTCCTGGCTGCACAGTGGTATGTACGTTACGTACAACTGATGTGACCACGTTTGTGATATCCAGCCTCTCATTCTTAATGGGAAACGTGCCTGCTGCAATCTTGGAATAGTCGAGGATATCGTTGATGATGCGTAATAGGACATGGCCAGACTCTTGGATGATATTGGCTGTTTCCCTCTGTTCCTCAGTGAGGACACTGTCCTGAAGCAAGGAGCACGCAGATAGCACACCATGCATAGGCGTACGGATCTCGTGACTGATATTTGCCAGAAAATCATTCTTCAACTTGGTGCTCTCCTCGTAAGCAGCAGTTAGCCGCAGTTCTGCCTCTTTCCGCTCCGTGAGATTCCGGGTGACCTTGCCAAAACCAACATGGATATCGTTCTTGTAGATGGCCGTGATGACAACGTTGGCCCAGAACCGACTACCATCCTTACGATAGCGCCATCCCTCATCTTCGACCCTGCCTTCCCGCAAGCAAATCTCGAGCTCTCTTTCAGGCTTCCTAGACTTGATATCTTCTTCGCCATAGAAAGTCGAGAAGTGCTTGCCAATGATGTCTTCCTTCTTGTAGCCTTTGTTTAGCTCTGCTCCTTTATTCCAGGTCATGACGTTTCCACGCGTATCCAGCAGGAAGATGGCATAATCTTTAACGGCTTGGACGAGAATACGGAAAGCATCGTCAATAGGCAACCAGCTCTGCGCTATTTCACCATTGACAGTTGTAGTGTGAATTTCATCCTTCTCCCATGCTATGACCAGGCACAGCAGTTCGTCGTCCTTGTGCACAGGCATGATGCGCGCAGTCCAAGAAATACCATTGGCGACATAGGCCGCATGGCATAGACGGAGAGCTCGAGCCGCAAGAGCAGTTTCGATGGCATAGACAAAGGGAATGCGATCGAATCTTTCCGTCGGCGATCCATGATAGAGGGCAGTGAATAGGTCTTCAGCGATAAGCTCTTCACGCTTGCGACCCCATGCCTCGAGTAAGCTGGTTGAGGCTCTTTGTATACGATAGGTTGGGGAGACGACAAGAGTGGGGACGGGCAAGAAATCGAGGATGTCGTCCATGGTGGGGACAGTAGTATCGACCTCCTGGGCCGTATCCATCAGTTTCATTGGTAGTTGATGCACAGACTGGTCGCTAATACGACGTCTCTTTCATTTGCGGGCTTGATGCCAATATTAAGGTGAGAAGAAAAGCCCCATGGTGGTGGAGGGGGAGTTTTTTCAGCTTTCTGGCGCTAGCCTATCAAATTTCAGTTATGATGTCAGAATTCTGTAATTTTTAGCTGTTCCCTCAGGGGATCACACGGCTGAGACACAGCTTGATTAGGTATAGGGCGTGCGTGATAAGAGACAAGTTTGGCTGTCGATAATTCTTCCAACAGGCCAATCAAATTAATTACTGAACTTAAAGGAGACAAACCCGGTATAGCGGACGACATCTTCAAAATTCTTTGCCACAATCCAGCACTCAGATACTCAATTTAACAACACCAGCTAGTATACACACATACACTTGTCTGAAGTATTATGGCCCATTCGGATCGTTCAGAACTTAAAGACTGCGAAAAGCCACACAAAGTTACCATAAGCTCTTATGCACATAAACTCCGAAGTTGGTATAACTATAAAGAAACAGATCTATAGTCTATCTAATCATATTTGTCTATCTTTCATCCCTTCTATAGTCTATCCAGATATATATTAACAAACAACACATCAGAGCTTTGCCCTGGCGTGCATAACTGGGCATCCATTTGTCTTGGCCACTTGCCCAGATCCTGCATTGCTTGACACTGAATCACTCTTCTTTGGGGCACTTCTATACCCTCCCTTCTCATTATCACTGTTTGTAATATTCCCCTCTGCGTCTCTTGCTATTCCGAGTTCCAGCAGCTTGGCGAATGCCGCTTTGAAGTCGTTGAAGAACACTTGTTTATCTTCAGCATAAAGATGCACATACTTGGAAAACTCGGGGTCTGTCGTCAGAGCCATATCGGTAGGGAGCATCATCAACTCCTCTTCAGTGTCAGGGTCAACAGAAGAGAATTGGATAACGCCAGATTCGGGAACTGTCTTTTCAGTCCAATTTTCAGACAACAGCAGACGAAAGTACTGATTCGAGAATCGCGTCGGATTGTTGACCCATTTGCCCTCAAAGCCAGAGTTCTCAGTATGGCAGCGTCCAAGATTGTGTGCACCACTGAGGGCCACAATCTCGCGATCGTTGAATCCCATTCGGTAAAAGATGGTTCGGATATGGTCTGCTCCTTGGGCCGCATCAGGAAGACGGCCGCGTGGTGGAAGCTTGCTATCGTCCACAAAGTCGGTTCGACCTGGTAACCAATCGATCTCTGGGCCTCCCATTGCTCGAATGGCAGTTACACCAGCAAGTGTCCATAGGTCCGAGTAGGTGATCCATGGATGCAGACGCTTGACGGGCTCTAGAAATAGGCGAGCATTTTGAAGACCGGCATTGGCGGGATCTCCTCCCTCGGCTTCGTAGCGCATACCAGCACCATTTGAACCTCCTGTATCTGTTGCTACGTCATACGTGCCAGAAGAGTGCCTAAGATTTGTTAGTGACTAGTTAAGTGTTTGTTGAGTTCGGTGCAGCCTCACCAGGCTAGGCGCACGAGCACAGGGCCGGCACTTCCATCGTCGTAGTCAGGCTGGCGGAGAAGGTCGATGATAGACTTTCTGACAGCTTCAAAGTCACCAGGTCTTGAGACCTGGCTTTCAGATAGCGGCTTATCGACGCTTGTCATCATGAAAGGATCTAGTGGAGAACGTAAAGAGAGAGATTTCGATATCAAAAGTGTAAAGTGTATACTAGGTTCGGCTCGAATACCAGTATTAAAATTATTTAAGAATTCAGTAGAGGAAAGGTAGAGACCAAATAAGTTAAAACAAAAATGTTAAACCTCAAATCATATATGAAAAATCAGGAGATATTCTCGGTGCCATGTGATTCTAAATTAAGGCCCACAAGCAAAAAGTCGTGATTGTGGGTCGGAACAGAATGCCGAGGTTGATCGATAAGGATCAAGCCGAGGAATATTACAATTAATCAAGGAAAGATAAGGAAAAAACTAAATAAATTCAAAGTTCATACGATGTCTGTTTGTCGTTCGGCTACTTGGTTCAAACTTTGCCACATTTGCCCCCTCGATGTTACTCCAAAATCTCTCCAAAGTACCCCAAAAATTCCCTTTCGCCCGGTTGTTAAAGCCGGCCCCAAATCAACCCGATACTGTCGAACTTCATCCCTTCTCCAAGAGTGAGGTGTCATCCTCCCATGATATTTTCTCGCGGAACTCAGACCTTGGAGACATGAAACACTGGAGGTGCCAGTCTGTCATCAGCTATTACTGACCAGATGCCACATGATCTACAGTCTTTGATGCCCGAGAATACAAACTCATACCACTGTCATTTTCATGTTCTGGGCGATCATGATAATTCCCATCGACATCGTCTCTGTTCAATCTTCTTATGTCGGCGTGCCTTTTTGTTAAGTGCCCTTAACAAAACAGCCTCACCAGAGTAATCATTCTTTGGAATATCCTGAGCCTTTGTCGAATCACCATTCTCCGGGATCACTTGAGGCTTTGTACAGTCATCTTTCTCCAGCGCTACCTCAGGCGAGTCCATTTCCATAGAGTCAGCATCCTTCGATATATCATCAGACTCTTCAGCCAGCGAATCAAGCAGCTTATTCTGCTCAGCTGTCCAAGGGCTTCGGAATCGTCCTTCCGCTAAAGGATCATACCCGTCCTTCTGCGTCTCACGAATTCGCTTGTCCGTTTCTCCAGATATCATAGACATCCAAGCAAGGCTGTCTCGGCTAAAATGCTGATATAGCTGTGGCATGAATTGAATGTTGCGGTAGCAGTACGCGCGAATACGATGTGAAATTGGTCGGCTTTTGAAGACTGCGTAGGAGCCTCCCTTTCGAGGGTTATATAGCCATTCTCCATTGTGCTTCGCCACCAGCCACCGCTGCCTCAACGCACCAGAAATGCGCTCGTCGATATAATTTTCGAGAAGACGTAGGTGTTCTCTATCAGCTGCTGTTGGTCTGAAAGCATTCTCCATGAGTTGTACATCGCACACGCCCTTTAGTTTGATGCCATACTGAGTGTAGAGGGCATGGGAGTCGAACCGCACGTCGAAAAAAGCCTTTTTGTAAAAATCAGAGCCCAAAATGCTTCGTAAGCTGGCTCCGTATGTTCCACTAGTGGAAAAAGCTGTGTTTGCAAGTCTACCGATGTCGATGATGTAGGAACGCCGAAAATTAGTTGCATTGTCGACCAAAATCGTCAAGAGGTTGAGTTCGCCGCCAGGACCGAGGCTTTGTCGCTCGATGTTTATATAGAGCAATGGCCAGGCTGTTCTGTGCATAGCGTTCAAGGTGGCTATGCCGTCCACGAGTGATCGTATAGCTTCAAGCGTGTCGATAACCTCGGGATCGATAAGTTCGCGTGTTTCTGACATTTTGGTGACTGACTTTGGTTTTGTAAACTGCTTCTTGGGTAGTAAAAAAATGCCTGCTGTGCTCTTTATATACCTGGGAAATATATTAAAGTTTCCGTATGATTGGTTATGAGAGTCGAATTAATAGAATCCTCTGATCTGATTAATCTTGTACATGTCTGAAAGTATAGATTTTAGGACTCTCTTTTATTTAGACCAGTGACATTCAGGGAATGCAGCGATAGTTTAAAGCTTCGTGGCTCACCAAAAGCTTAAAGAGGGAGATATTAATTTGTGAGGTGTGCGAAAATAAATACAGTTGTATCTCATCAACCTTGTTCTTTTACTTTGATAGATGTTCAGGGTAATAATGCCCAGTAGATCCGCCTAATTGTAAACTTTGAATGTGTTCCCATCGCAGTGTGTAAAAAGAAGCGAATCACATTAGCGAGATTTGATTTACCTCTCGAATTAACAATCTTGTTCTCTTGTTCAGCCCTACAGTGTATTAAACTTCCAAAAGGACACTCTATTATGGTGGTTCACCCTGTAAGGTTGTTAAACGATGGCTTAGAAAGCTTTAGGCAGTTAAGCTTTGCTTTCATGTCACTCGTCCGGCTTCTTCCAGAGGGAGCTCAGGAACCTGGTGCTAGAGACCTACCATTACCGATATCGTGGGACCTACGTTTCTTTCCAGGGGCCAAATTCCACCCCAGTTCCGGAATGGATGAGTTATTGATGACGCTATTTGACGAAGCGCGGCACTCTAAAGTTCTAGATTCTTTGTGAGTGGATCTTGAACCATATAACTGGCGCAAAGAGTATGTCACTATCATCTCCAAGATGTATGACTATTCGGTGAATAAAATTTTTTCATAGAGCACTGATAGAGTATCAGTGATAAGTTTCTTCGGCAATTCAACCTTGAACTCTTTCATGTTGGTGGTTGTTGTTGTTGTGAAGTGATGTCCAACGATGAAGATGGGTATTCAAGAAGAGGAAAAGCCACGAGAGGAACAGCTACAAGTGCCTGACGCTACACTTGATTAAGCATAAACGTTTGACTCGGACCCTTATTTCTATCGCCACTATCCTACAACGGGTTCTATGGCTTAGCTGAAAGATAACCTAAGATCCATCCATGATCAGACTACTTACAAGCTACATGCAACTATTGTTTGTCCGCTCACAAGTCAGGGGCAGAGCGCATTGTCCGTATCTGCCGTGTAACCGATAATTTTCACTCATAATGACTCTAATTCCCAGAAAATTGCCATGTCACTTTTCCTTTCCTGATCATCCCAATCATTCTCGTGAGTGTTCGTCCTCACAGCCACTCTTTCACATCCCCTATCCCAAGTCGCTCTTTAACGATGCGCTCCATCGTAGCCCTCGCGGCTTTGGCCATCAGCGGCACTCTCGACCTCTCCGCTGCCAGCGTTTGTAAGCCTCGTATTTCTCACCTCAGCTCTGCAACAACCGACCTTACTCTCTCCGACACCGCAACCTCGGCAGCAGCCTCGGAGACTGCAGGTACCGTTGTCATCAAGAGCGTCATCGACGATGGTGGCTTCTCCATCGTCCCATCAGAGGGAGGCGTCCCAGGCTTCACTGTCCAAGGCAATGCAGGAATCGTCGTTGGGCCAGGTTACAAGGGCGATGGCAGTAAAGACTCGGGATGTCTTTCGCTAAAGGCTAGCAACGCTGATGGCGATAAGAAGAGAGACCTTGGTAGCTTTGCTGGTGTCGCTCAGTCGATTGAGCCGCTCAGCTTGACTAAGCCCTACACCGTTCGCTTCTTTTACTTGGTTATTACTGCCCCGTCGTTGAACTTTTGCCAATTAACTGCTTCACTTGGTAGCCAGACCTTTTTCCAGACTTGGATCATCAGTCTGGGAACTAGTGTTCAATGGGGCATGGCTCTTGAGCAGGTTACTGCTGCTGAGCGATCGGCACCTCTGTCTATCTCTATGAACTGTTTGCTCGGCGGCTCTGCTCAGATTTATGTCGACTCTCTTTTCATGTCTAATCAGGTTACGCCTCAGACTATTGATGATCATCCTCTTGATCTTGGTGGTTCTGATTCTTCTTTCACGACTACTACCTCAACTTCGTCTTCTGCTACTCAGACAACTACCTCGACTACTTCTACTTCATCTTCTGCAACTGAGACAACCACTTCGAGCAATATCGGGACTACCTCAGTGCCCCCGATTATCCCAACCCACATCCAGAGCTCTGATGCTTCCACTGGCCCCACCACTTCCGGTACTGGCAATCAAAATACTCAGTCTACTGGCAATCATACACCGGTTACTGGAGGTCCCAACACTGTTTCCACTGGCAACCATACTCCAGGCCCTGCCACTAGCCAGACCTCAGCTGATGCCAACACCCAGTCTACCTCTCTGCCTGGTCCTCAGACTCCCGGATCCCAAACCACCACTTCCAGTGCTCAGCAACAGACAGGCACTGATTCCGCTGCAACAAGTGCTACTACATCCGGTGGCAGCTCTTCGCCTCGCCAGTCCTCAACAATCAAGCCTGATGGCCCCGTCAGCCGCGTCTGCGCCAACGTTGGTAACTCCAACATCGCCGGTCGCGGATGCGGCATGCAGCCTTACAACAGCGCTGGAGCATACAGCCGCTTCACAAGCAGCAACTACCAGAAAGAAGACTGCGCTGCTCTCTGTCTCGCCGATGAGAACTGCAAGTCTTTCGAATGGAGCTACGGTAATAACTGTGCTAACGAGTGCCGCCTCATTGCCTCCTCGTTGAGTAATGTTCCCGTTGGCAACACTGGTACTCAGTTCACCTCTTATGACCGTAGTTGCATCATTCCCAAGCCTTGCCCTAGCTTCCCTGAGGATAGTATCTGTATCAACAAGATGGGCGACACACCCAACAGCGGCTGTGTCCGTCGCAAGGGAACTCTCAAGTCTTGCGCCCAGGAGTTTGCTACCCTTACTGTTCAGCCTTGCGGTGGTGGTGATCAGTGCCGCGACATGTGCGCCATGTACCCTGATTGCCAATCTTACTCTTACACTTCTCTCTTGTCGCAGAGAAACTGCAAGTTGTATGCGGGAACCACCGATGAGATCGCTGATGAGGGAGGCAGCGACTACTTTTCAGATATTGGCTGCTGGGCTTGTGGAAAGAATATGGGCTTTGCTACCTATGGTCTTCTCACCAATGATAATGTCAATATCCCCGAAATGACCTGCCGAGCTCCTACCAAGGCTGTCTCTGATACACCTGCTACATTCAACACCAGAACTACTCAAGCTGCGGAGTCTACTTCTTCTTCCGCTGCCATCCAGCAGCCCCCAACCACCACTGCTGAGTCTTCAAGCTCTACAGCTACCACTGTCATGACCTGCCCTACCGGCGTCGCAGGCCCAGGATTCTGCAAACCCCTCGACAATCTCCCTACACAGTCTGTTTCTCTTCCGGGTATTCTGGACCACTGGCCCCAAAGCGACGGCGACGTTGAGCCTCCCGTCCAACGAGTCTGTAATGCCTTTGGTGACAAGAAAGGCGGCTGGTGGGGACGTGATACCCCAGGCAGACCGCAAAGCACCATGGAAGACTGTGCTCGGTTATGCCGCGAAGAGGGCAGTAACTGTGAGGCTTTTGGTCTTGACACGACCAGTGGATTGGGTATCGCGTGTGCTCTGTCTTATTACAAGCTGGGGACTTCGGGTATCGATATCAACGTTCCGTATTCTTTCTGGTGGAGTGACCTTGATTGCTATGAATGCCATGACTGTCAGGCTGCTTGAGGTTGCTCTTGCGAGTAACGTCGGCAGACTTTGGGGTTGTAAATATTCATTAGTTGTGCTGGGTTACGAAAAGCTTCATGTAGGACGTCAGAAAGTGTACGTTCTAGAATCATCATATATAGGACAATAATGATAATTACAGAGGCCGGGCTGGTTCTTGCTTGTGAGAAAATTATTACAAGCAATCTGAAGTCATGTTTAACGAAAATTATAGCTATCCTTTGGGGTCAAAACACTCCCTCAGAATGTCGCAGGTACTCTCATAGGTGCCATCTATTTTATTCATAGTAACCCAGGGCCAATTTATGACGCATCAGAACGTCTTTGTCATGTCCAAGGATAACCTTGGCCCTCGTCGCCTTCTGCAACATATGCACCAGCTGGTTTGACTCAGACCAGGCATGATGGTCTCCAGTGAGCCAACCCTGCGTGCTGAGATTATCGTAATTCTCTTGTACAATGTACCGATCTGACGTAAAGATCCATGTACCGCTTTCTTTGAGATTGACCTGGAGGATGCAGAGCCCTGGAGTATGTTTAGGACACCTGTGTAATGTGAGACTACATGCAACGAGTATCGATATCCCCAGAGCCAACTGGTTCTCCCAGCGCTTGAGGCTCATCCAGTGCACGAAAGTTCCCCGGTCGAGTGGTATTCCTACGAGGTTTCCCCTCTGCCCAGTGGCTCAACTGTCTCGGTTCTAGGCTAGATGTCGACCCCGAATTCTACCACCGACATCTTGAAGTATGTGTCTCAACCAACGAAATGTCGCCGCGACTTGACCATTCTTTTTCGACACCGTCCCCATGGTCACAAAATCTAATTCAACTGCGAGTGTGTAACACTGGTTCATGGGATATCGATGGTTCAAAGTTCAAACTGATTGAATTTAGGCGAGATTGTGAGAGGAAGCGTATGAAACACCTTGAAGAATTTTCCTACTTACGCAATTTTTCCATGGGTGATTCTGCCATGAGACGATTCATTGTTCACAATCAGCATAGCTTCTCTATTGAGCAGCGTCTGTCAATTGAAGTCATTCACCGTACACGAACTTGGACCGTCAAGTCATTCTTGATTCACAATTTCATACAATCTCTGAATCGGACATGGGTTGAGACTGTGAATAGTTGCTGTATGGCAGGACTTTGGCAGAGACTTTAGTCATTGTACTAGCTGGCATTGGACTGACTTGAAAAACTCTGCCACTTTGCATCCAGTTTTCCAGCATCGTTCACGTATGGCTTCAACCGCCTCCACGGAAGTCACTGCAGCCAATACCGCTTCAATTGCACGAGAATCGGAGCCCTTCCCGCAAAGCATCAATCACCTTCATATGAATGAATTATGGGAGACATTTAAAAGCTGGCATAATGGTGTACGAGTTTTCAGCGGCATCCGTGGATCAACTGTTGAAGCAATTTGAGGGCATCATTGGCGAGCTACTTAGACTTGAATGTACATAGTGATTCCTAATACGTGGGAAGGGATAGTCAAGAATTTCAAGCTGAATAAAGTATGCAGGATGTAAAAGGTTATATAAATGACCTTTTAGAGGAATAACAGTTAATTTAGTAAGCTCTGTTCGCTATTTATTGTTCCACGTGTGATGTTTGTTGTGTTTAGCCTTTAATTCATGGTTCAGGGAACAGGGTCTTCTTCGAAGCAAAGGAGGCAATGCCGTGTTCACCGGGTCCGAAAGAACAGGCAGAGAAGTACTAGTCTTGTTCTTGTCTACTGACACTTAATTCGAGACTTCAATGCAAATATTCACTAACCCATCCTTCCAGTCAATAGTATATAAGTCCTCGCTCCAAAGTCCTTGACCATAGTGTATCCTACAACATCCCCATACGTCCTTGACGCGATAAAGACAAATTCAGAACACACATACCTGGCATAAACCATGTGCACTAAGAAAGTCAAATACTTCAAATGCCCCAAGTGCGGCGACGATGTCAGGAAAGAGCAAGATTACACCATGTGCAGCAAGGGACGTAGAGAGAACAAATGGGGCGCCTGTGGAAAGTCATCGGTGGAAGGCAGCAATCATTCGGAAGTTTGCCGGCCTTGTATCAAGAAGACGTCAAAGAAGTGAAACTGGCAAAAGTAAAGCGCACCGCTGACTGGCAAGGCAAGGTGTAGTTTGGGCTACTCGTAGAAGGTATAAGATATAATCCATAGCAGGTAGCAATTCATATTAGATAAAGAAAAAGGTGTGTTGTATATGTGATTAGTTTGTACACGAACCAACCCTAGCGGTGATTCGCCTTAACAACGACCAAGACGCCGGATATCGAGCCCTATCATTGTATATGTTCTATCCAAATATGTGTCAAGAAAGATTATTTTCCCAATAGAGCCATGATGTCTTGCCCATTATTGGAGATGTTGGTGAAGGTACATGGCTCTATTGCTGTCTTCTCTCCTCGTCGAGGAGTGGTCTTGGTTCCGCCGGCGCTTTCTTCTGCAAGCTGACCCAGATGGCTGAACCAATGATCAGAGCACTACCAATGAAGCTCGTGATCGGAGGAGTGGTTCCCCATACGATACGCTCGATGATCAGGGCGAACACCATTTGAACATACTATTTTTCGAGTTAGTCATGGACATAAAGATATTGATAAGGAGAAACCCACGATGAGATTGGTCGCTCGACCAGCTTTCTCCCTTTGAAGACCTTCCGTAAGAAGCAGCTGGAGCAGAAAGCCCGAGATGCCGATTGAGAGAAGTAGAGTCCTAAAAATGTCAGCCTTTACATCAGTATCACTTATACAGGCAACGTACCACTCAGCGATAGTCTTGGGGATCTCAAACTGAAGATCAGGGTGAATCATAATGATAAGGAACGAGCTGACAGTTGCAAGCACAGCAAAGTAGTTGACACTCACAAGAGAGTGAGCCCTCTTGCCAGTCACACGAATGGTTGCATATGCCGTCGCTGCAGCAAAAGAGCCAAAGATGGCGCACAGAATAGCAACGGTGCGTTCTTGTGGTGTTGCTTTCACTGGGGGTAAGATACCTCCATCGGTAATGACGTCTGAGTCTGCAGAGCGAGATTCCAATTCCGATAGTGTTCGCCAGCTTTCGGGGAAGAGAAAAGCTGGGCGGGCGACGAATAGGACACCTGTGAAGGCGATGAGACCAGCTGTAGCTTCTTTGATCGTGAACGGTTCCTATGATACCGGATCAGTTGACATTTCCATTGAGGTCCAGGTCAAACTTACACGCAGAGCTACCCATGCGATGAATGCAGTCAGAGTAGGGACAAGGAAAGTAATGACAGTCGCGTCAGAAATATCGAGGTACGACAGCGAGTCTGAACTTGGTTAGCATGACCGCTTTTACATCCTATGTACCAAAGAAAGCTTACAGTAGAGTCCAAAAAGGCCAGAAGACCCAGCAAAGCCTCTGAGTATCAACAATCCTCTAACATCTCTCGGTCCCAAAGGAAAATCCGGGACTTTTTTGAACCACATATAAAGAGACCCAATAGATGCAGTAGCCAGCATTCGAACGAATATGATTTGGAGAGCATGAAACTTTGTCTCAAACCCTGTTTCCAAAAGCCGCGTTGTCATTGACATCTGAGTTTGTTAGTGTGACTGTTGTGTCGTGATCGGGAGTGGCTACTTACGATGGAAGCGAATAATTGGGCGACGAGAACGTAGAACAAGCCTATGTTTCGGGAATAGAAGTTTTGTAACTTTTCCCAAAAGGTTGAGCTGGAGTCTGGTTGGCTTGTTTCATCGGATGAAACTGATGAAGAGTCTTCTCTATTGGCCACGGCTGGAACTAATAGAGATGAAGCCTCTGACTCGCCAGCCTCATTGGCCTGGCTTTTGTTTCTGATATGGGGCATATTTGATATAGCTCTGCAAATAAATTCCTTTAAAAGTCTACGGCCAGCGTAGTTTACCTGACCAAAGTTCACAACCTGTGTGATAGAAGAATAATAAGGTTATGGAAGGGAACAGAAGGTTTTTTTTTTTTTTCGCCGCTAGGTCCAGTGGCCTCGGGCTAAATACGATCCGCTTTAGTCTGCAGTCAGCTTCACGGTTACAAGCGGTGCGGACCCCACGAAAGGGGGGTTTCCACCAATCGTGGCTTGTGTTCGCTAAGTGAAACTCGGATTAATAAAGTTCCTCCGGTCTTGGCTGTCCTTAATCTCTATACAACCAGAACATCAACAATCTACTTTATTTTAGTTCAATAAGATTCAGAGTCTGTTGTTTGATATAGGCGCTCTTGTTGATAAAGTAACGCTTCGGAGCAGTCTTTGGGCTGATATGCGGAACTTCCTGACTGACTGAAGCCGAAACAGATTTGAAGTAATCTGGCCTACCCTACATAAGATCTATTTCAACCATTTCTAAGAACTCCATCGCAAACAGGATTCTTGTAATATTTAGCATAAGATTAGTAGAGGCTATAAAGTTTTCTTCAGGGGTATTTAAGGAACAAGATTAAAACGCATTAGCAAATTGAGAATTGTAGGCAGTATTCAGAATAGGATAAGTGATGGCTACTTCAACGAGATCAAACAGAGTGAATCTAATACAGGAAGTCAATCATTCCCCAGCTTTCGTGATTATCAAGTAACATGGGCCCTAATGTGTAGGCAGGCATATTTATCTCAAAAAAGGTTCAGAAACATCGCAACTCCAACAAAACCCAAAACAAATAGCAGGGAAGCTTTGTCAATAGAGCCACTATTATCACTCTGACTTTCACTCCCCGCAGTAGCTGTGACCGTAGCAGTAGTCTCATCCCCAGTTCCAGCCGGGACTTGAGGTTCATCCCGCGCTGTAGCTTCATCAGATGCGCTCGTTGTTTCAGCTAGTGAGAATGACAGAACGCATTCAGCATCAAGAGCGAGGGTATCACCGACATTGTTGGTAACCTCCATCTCAGGACAAGAGAACGTTGCATCTTCACCTTGCACTGTAATAGTCTTTGTACCCGTTTCAGTGTCTGTCTCGGTTTTCCATATCGTTCTTGTAAGAGTCGTGTATGGCGTGCAAGAAGCTTGTCTGGCTAAAAGGCCGAGTCCGCCATTGCCGAGGGCGGGTGCTGTTGCAGCATCACGACGAAGACGAGCAGCACTATCTTCCGTTGTCGTGGCTTCTGGGGGCTCATAGTGAAGAGTACACCCCTCATCAAGCTCAAGCGTCGCGCCCTCGTCGTTGGTAGCTGTCATGGGTACACAAGTGAACTCTGGAGCATTTCCAGTATCCGGCTCGATATCAGTGGTAACCCGAACAGTCTTCATCTTGGTTGTGGTGACAGTATCCGTAGATGTGATGCTCTTGGTGGCAGCGGGGCATATCTTGCAGAAACCATCTGAGCCACAGTAGGCATTTGATCGACAGCATTCATTGTCGCAGCATGTTGTGCCCTTCAGACATGATCCGTTCTCACAGCATTTCTGAGTCGATGGGTTGGCACAAGATCCAGTTGAACAGCACTCGCTCGCTCTCGGACACGCCCAAACAGTCCCAGGTCCTGTACAGCAAGTTTGTGTTCGAGGATTATAGCACTTGCTATTACCACATCGCTTTTGACCCGAAGGGCAGCATCCGCCGCCTGGCATGCAGTCATATCCTTTAGGACAGTTTCTTCCTACACCACCGCAACAGACTGAAGTGTTGGGATTATAGCAGCCAGCAGAGCCGCACTTGGCCTCTCCTCTGCTGCAGCAGCCTCCACTGACGCAAGTCTGACTCTTGAGGCATGCTGTGCCACTGCTACAACAGATTTGTGACGATGGATCGTAGCATCCCTGCGAGCCGCATTGTTTCGTGTTGCCTCGACAGCAACCATTGGAGACGCAGGTGCTGCCCTCAGGACAGCATCCAAGACCGCTTGAACATGGATCTAACACGCGCTGTCAGTAACAGTAATTCTTTCAACCTCTGCGATTACCATACAGTATCCTGCATTGACGCATTGTCGTTGCCTGGGGTGTAAGCCGAAAGATTGTAGTTCTGAGCCTCCTCCGATCCACTCTGTGAAGTTGTCGATGGATTCTGGGAGGAAGATATCGTTCACCTTCGCGTCGGCCAATGAGACCATATCTGGCAGCTTATTTATCTGAAAGGTATCGCCGCCAAACGCCACAGTTTTGCTTGCCCAAAGGGCGATGGGAAAGACATGACTGAACAACATGATAGGCAGGGCTAGGTTATAATTCTGATTCAAACAACACCGAAAACATAAAGGTTAAGCCCAGAAGCCCCTCCCGGCAACGAGGCTGGGTCGTGGCGCTCAAGGGTCATTTATAACCAGTCCCCATTATCTTTACCCCTCTTCTGGATTCGGCCTCGTGCTGCCATGACGTTCTGGCTGTCGAGGATCTCCCTTGACCGTCAAGTATGCCAAGAAAACTAGGCTGAGAAAACAAAGAGAGTGCAGCGTCTGGCCTACGCATTGGTAACCCGAAAAGAAAAGACGTTGGGACGGACGAAACAACCTTATGTGAAAGGAGGCCCGGGCTTGCATTAGCCGTGTGTATAGCGCCCTGTGGCGTTGATTATCTGCAGACTCGTTGACGATCAGGTAGAATCACCCTAGCGCCAGCAATACGAATTTGGGTTTTGTTTTCGTAGCCTGGTCGGTTAACCTCAAGTTTATATTTATGTTTATTCTGTTGTTTAACCATTCCAAAATCTGCTTGGCAATGATTATCATGCCGTTATTTCACGGATCATCCGATGATCGCAGACGCTGATCCTCAGCCGCACGACGCTCGAGCCCTAACAGGTAAAGTCACAGAACAGGGGACTACATCAAGGCTGAAGCTTTGGGTTATAGTGCTTACGCCAGATTACAGTTGGTCGGGTCAACGGTCCGCAGGAACAGGATTTGCACGAATTATGTGAAAACAGTTGGGTCAGAATGCAATGCAATTGAAGGAAAATGGTCAACTTTGGTGATTAGGTTGGGTGCTGTGAGCGTACTATCCCACCTCTCAGAAAACGAATTGACTCTAACTGAGTCCAGACGATTATTACATGCTGCACGAGTTTATTCATATTGCGAGCTGGGGTAAAACTTGGCACAGGATCCTTGCAGTGGAGGATGATGTGTCACAAGCAACCAGTGACATGTCCGCAGGGCAAAATGTCGATCAAAGACAGGAGCACGGGAAATCGCGCAATGGATTCCGCATCTGGCCACCGCAAGGCAGCGTGAAACTTGGTCGATCGAAAGAGTCATGTAGATCGAGTAAGCTCCATGTTGTTGAAATAGTGCACATTTAATACTCGTCTAATCACTACGACAGGGAAAGTCCTATCACACTATGCTTGGTACATAATCTTTGGTTACATTCAGTCAAATGGATTAAGATATGATGACAACACCGCAGTAGAGACCATTTTGACTCCATGAACAACTCTCAAGTTGTACGCTCAAGTCCGATAAGGTAACGTATAGAAACCTCATTCATTCCTTTGTAGACGAATTGAGTCGCTCTCTGCCGGCATCTCCAAGACATGTGTATAGCCAGTGGTAAAGATGTGAAGCTACATCGCCTGCGACCTTATCTGCGAATGAACGGTTTGTGGCATGAGCGGGAAGTTGACATCTTGTGGCTCTAAGCAGAGGCCACGTTACAATTGAATGCCCAGATTATCCCTAGTTGCTAGCGATTGAAGCTCCTCGACCAGGTAACCAACCACCTGCCTGTAGCATTTCCGGCGCGACAGGCGTGATAAACTTTCCCATGCTGGCTTCCATTCGGATCAGTGAATCAGGAGAGTTACGTCCGCCTGCGTTTAAACAAGCTCTAAATAAATGCTGCCGCATCTTTTCTCTCCCCTCTTCCCCCCTCGTTTCCCTCTGGCAGATTCCTACTTACACACTCCTTTTCCTAATAATACTTAGCAGAGAAAAACGCCGCCGAAAATGACTTCTGACGAGATCAAGGTTCGGCGGAAAAAACAACTTCTAGCTCTGGACGAAGAAGACCGGCTTCGATCTAACTCACCCACCAAACCCGGATTAGCCTACAATTTACCCCCGAATTACGCTGCAGACTCGGGCAGATAAAGCGACAATTGACCCTGCCAAGACAGCGCTGTGGTCGTCGATATGCAGAACTATTTCCTGTTGCCTCTTCTGGGTCGGCCTCCTAAAAGCATTGGACTATCTATCGTGTATAAGCTGGTATTCCCGTTGTCTGGCTTGGCTGGGGAGTGGACGATAGCGACCTGGATGACATGCCACCTAGCATAGCAAGAGGATGCGACTTCCCTCTTGATGAGAACTTCGCCAAACCCCCATATCTTGGAAGTATCGGTGCTGAGATCGAATACGTCAAAGCGGATGATGGGTCGGACATTGTTGCCGGTCGAGTGATGATGCGCCATCAGTGGAACACCGAACTCCATCCCAGTTTGAACAAGGTCGCAAAGCCTCAGGATCTGCACATCAACAAGAATCGCCTATCAGGCTTCTGGGGAGGGACTGGTATTGAAGAAGCATTACGAAATCGCGGTATCAGAACATTGCTGTTTGCTGGAGAAAACAAGGATCAATGCGTCGCTGGAACTATTTGAGACGCTTACACCAAAGGCTGGGATTGTCCGATGCTCAGTGATGCACGTGGAACTACAAGCCCAGATTTCGCAAAGAAATGCACAGGATATAATTGCGAAGGAGGCTGGGGATTCGTGTTGAGCTGCAAGACTTGGCTGGTATTGATCGAGGAGGTCAGCGTGCAATTAGGCATCCGGAATATTTTTCAGAGCACCCCACTTCACCAATCATCACTAACATTAGCGCATCTAACCCCTGTCAGACCAGGCTTTCATATTTCGCGCTTTCTCACCGAGACATCCGCCGACGATAAGAAAACACGACTCACCATAAACAACTTGCGACTCAACCACTACAGCGCATTGAACCCGGAGTGCATTGCCATGGTTCTCCCATCAGCCTACGCGGCACTGGAGCCGTACGTCGATATCCCCTTCAATGCGTCTCTCAGCGCAATCCTCTTCCTCGCGTACGGCTGCCTCCTCTCTAAACCCGGCATCCTCCTGGCCATCGTATACATCACCAGTGCCATCATCGTCATGTTTGATCGCACCTCCACCAAAGGCGAAATGGTCAAGACCATGGCTGCAATGCCTCTTGGCCTCGGCTCCGTCCTTCTTTTCATCGTCGCTAGCAGACCAACTAAGGCACTATGGCTGCACGCTTTTACCAATTACATCAACTTTGCTGTCTACGGCAATATCTTCATGATGATTGGGACACCATATGGGGGCACATTTCGTGGTCTCTGTTGCAAGGTTGCTTGCCTCTCGCTGTCAGCTTGGATTATTCTCCAAGGGTACAAAGTACAGTGGAAGACCATTATGCTCCACGACAATCTGTTGGTCTTCACCGCCTCATCAAAGAACTGGATTTTTGCCCACGCTGTGTATAGGTTTATTCTACTTACACTGCCGTGCTTTGGATCTGGGCGACGTCATAGGCTCCTGGAGGTGTACTCTCTTAGTTTTACGTATTTGTTGTCGTGGGCTACTGGGCTGCCATTTGAGTATTGTTTTGGTATGGCGGATACGCTTGTGGCGCCAGCTACTACGGCTTGGTCATCTATTTCTAGGACCTTTGGGCTTATTCCGCGAGATGGGGGGAATAACCAGTCATTTGGGAACAGAATTACGAAAACGGGTGATTTGTATTTGGGAATCGTAGTGTTGGCTGTCGCTGCTTATGCTTGCTTCCAAATGATATCCCCAGTCAGCCTAGCATCGTAAGGGTCGACAGAATTCATGCCAACATCAGTGGCGGGTTAATGAGATGTCTCATATGAAGTCTTGATCATGGTGAACCGCTCAATGAGAGGGGTCAATCAATATAAAGGACGTGACTTCACGAGACTTGACAAGATTTGAGATTGTAGTAGTGTCTATACAGATATAGAAAAATGCATTACTACAGAATAATATAAATTAAAGTAAAAGAAAACAATAACCCTAGCATAAAGTAAAACGCTCACAGTAAATAGACTAGAATTCTACTTCACCAAACTGACCGTTGTTGAAGTCTTCAAACCCCTAGAACTAAAACCAGCGTTCAACTTGATATCACCCTTCGGTACAACCCATTCCTGAGCTGCAACATCCCAGTAGCTTAGATCGCGACGCCTCAAGCTAAATGATATCGTCTTGGACTGGCCAGGCTCAAGATGGACCTTTTCGAAACCACGAAGCATCTGAACTGGACTGTTGGCTGGGATATCCTTCTTGGGCAGTGAAGCATAGAGTTGAACAACTGTAGCACCTGCGACAAGACCGGTATTAGATACCTCGGCGGAACATTTGACGACAGTTTCCCAAAGATGAGGGTTACCGCCAAGTGCTAGAGTGGTATTGGAAGTTGGCGCGCGTGCGGGGATCTTCTTCAATGAAGACACTGCGAGCTTTGAAGACACATCGAATGTTGTGTAACTGAGGCCATACCCAAACTCATAGAGAGGCTCCAGGTTCTTGTTATCAAAGTGACGATAGTCAATAAAGAGACCCTCTGTGAAGTCACTCTGCCAATTTTCAGCATCTTCTGCCGCAGACCCAGTGATGTTGACGACCTTTCCGTTGTAGTCCTCTTCCTTCTTGGCGATGGTATATGGGAGCTTGCCAGAGGGATTGACCTTTCCGGTCAAGACATCCATGATAGAGTTGCCCGACTCCTGGCCAGGATAATGCGCTGCGACGATGGCGCTCACATTGGGGTTCGTTGCCCAAGGCATGACATCTGGTCCGCCAGAGTGCGTGACCACGATGGTGCGACGGGGACAACGTGATGCGATACTGTTCACGACTTCAACGGATTTATCATCTGCGACAAGAGTCTTGCGATCAAAACCCTCGGTGGCGAAGGACTTCAAAAATACGATGCAGACCTCCGGCCAAGGGTACAGGCCAGGCATACTACTTAGAATAGCAGTGTTGTTGGTGACGTACTGAAGTCGCTTGTCATTCTCCTTAGCGTAAGCCTTGAATGCATCCAAGGGACTAACAACGTAGCTCGGGCGTCCACTTCCAGAACCACCACCAGAAATGAGTGTTCCAATATCGATGCCATCATGGTCGCTGAACAAGGTACCAATTGACGGGTCAGCGGCATCATTCCCGAAGAGACCAATGTTGGTGATAGACTTGTTCAGTGGGAGGATAGAGCCTTCGTTCTTGAGTAGTACGGTTCCAGCGGCTGCAATCTCGCGGATAAGAGCAGAATGGTTCCCGCGGACATCGCGACCTACGGGTGAGGGGCCTGGATATGGGTACTTGAAACCGTTGTAGACAAGAGGTTGAGATGACGGATCGACAGAGGGATAGCCTTTGTCCTGGCCGAGATAGAAGTAAGGCGTCAAGATTCGACGCACCATGCCGTTCAGTTCAGACTCAGACAGACTTTCGTTCTTGACAGAGTTGACAAGATTATCACCCCAATACGTCTCAATCAGAGGTAGCAGGTTGACAGGACCCGGCTGGTTCATATCAAGACCTGCCTTGACGGGACTAAGTCCAGGAGGAGTTGCCAAAAAGTCCGACATCACATAACCTTCGAATCCAAGCTCTTTCTTCAAAAGGTTATTGATAAGATGCTTGTTTTCACAGCTGTATGTTCCATTGATACGGTTGTAGCCACACATAACAGATGCTACACCAGCATGGACTGCATCCGCGAAGGGCCAGAGATAGAGCTCATGCATAGTGCGATCGTCAATGTTGGAGGATACTGCGTCAACCATCTTGCCGTTGATCATTGTAGGTTTCCGTTGTGTTTCTTGTTCGTTGCCAATGAGATGCTTTGCAGTAGCTTGAACACCCGCATCCTGGATAGCTCGGATTGTTTCATCCATTGCGATGCCGGTTAAGTAAGGATCTGGTGAGAATCCTTCCCAGTTGCGTCCACCGTAGGGACTTCTTCCAAGAGCACCCGCCACAGGTCTGATTAAATGTCAGTAAACGCAATAGAAGAATAGTTGGAGATGTTACCCAAGAAGGACGTGTGCGCCCTTCGCTTTGAACTCCTCCGCCATAGCTTCCCCCCTCAGCGCCATTAGTTGTCTGTCCCACGTCGCAGCAGTGGTGACTCCAGATGGAAAGACGCTGACGAGATCTCCAAGACGCAGACCTATTGGTCCATCTTGGATACACAAGCCGCTAAAGCCGAGACGTTTGATAGGTGCGATGTACTCGATGCAGGTTCCATCAAACGTCCCTGTAACCATCAGGGATTTCTCCTTGAGTGTCATCTTGGAGATTAATGAGTCTGCCTTGTCGCGGGCATTAATCCATTGCGTTGGATTGATAGCTGAGTCTTGTCAGTATGCCTTACCTCGGGCGCTTGGGAAAACTGACCTGAAGTTGGTTGTGACTCTGCCACGATGGGCAAGGCCAACGATAGTAAGGTTGCCAGACCAAATCGATACATCTTGGGTACAATTTCTCAGTGCTGCAGATACTATCTTACCTTTCTTACCTCCTTGCTTGCCTCTCAGCCTTATATACCCCCGTCAGCTCATCCACTCTAGAAATCATTGTAGGCCACTGAGCACCCACTATCCTATTCTCGCCGAGTTCCGCACAGCCCCCAAAAAGAGGCCGAAATGAATCGTAACATGCCAAGACAAGACAAGCTTAATCCTTCATCTCTTCAGCTGTATTAGTTCCAGCCTAATGGGTATACGAAAGAGGCGCAAGAGTCTAGACTTATGTCTCTCTCAGTGCTGATCTTACGATTTATCGTTGCATATGATGTCTTTAGCTGGCATGGGGATGTAACCATTTTTCAAGACAATATGACATGTCGATTCTGTTCCTAGATTACTGCTACCCTACCAGAAGTACTCATCAAATCCCTCTTGTACATCCATGGCTATGCCCTTTACGAGCTCAGCTGCTTTCCCCTTTGGCACTGAAACTTGTACCTGATAATCCGGTTTATTTTCATTCCTTGCATTGTTCCCCGTTATTGCCTTGTAAATCATGCACCAATTTCGAACAGGTAAAGCCTCGACTTCCAGAGGCTGGCAAAACATATCCTGCTGGTGCCCAAAATTGACCTCCTCCATGGAAACTTTAGTCCAATCATCTATATACAATGTATCGGGGTCAAATGCAGGAGTAAGATCCATCAATCCGTTAACAGCTTGAATCGATTGAATCCAGTCATCGCCTTTCGCAAGCTTCTCTGGCGTCAGTTCCGTGACGCCTTGACGAATTGCAAGTGCCACTTCACTCAAGTTCTTAGATGCTGCAAGATATGGCGTATCAACAGCAGTAATACAGTTGCCGAAATACCCCTCAGGCATTTTTCTTGCCTTTCGTGCATCTACAATCGTGACAATACGAGTAACACGCGGATATGCAGTTAGTCCATTATACACAAAGCGATTCAGCGCCTTGAGCAAGTAGGCTTTAAACGCATCCTGTGTTGAGCATGTCGCCGGCTGTAACCGATCCCGCGTCTTTTGAACAAGGATGCTAAGATCTTCTGCTGCGACATCGAATCTTGCATATTCCAGGGTCTTAAAGACGATTGTGTGAATGAGCGGGGTATAGGCTTTGATCTTGCTGATCAAGGTGGGAGAGAATTGCTGTGAGCGCCGGGGAAGACGCTGCGGTATGTCTTTAACTGGTACCACTTCTGGTGAAGACTTAAAGCGAATTCTCTCTGTGATCGGGGCAGGGATCGACGTTTCTTGCATATAGATATTGGACCATGTCTTTAGGAGATTGTAAAGTGACAAAGCATCCCCCAAGACATGACAGAAGCTCACGCCCAGAATAGTCTGAGAAGTGCTTGGTAGGTAAGTCACAGTGACCTGCAACAGAGGAGCCTGGCCATCGAGAACCTTCTTTGTCATAATACGATTGATAAAGGTCTTCCAAGCAGAAGGTATGAATGATCCTTCCCGGTCTCCTTGCCAGAAAATAGGGACATGGTGGTAGAGGTGCAGCGATAACTCTCCCTGAGTGGCCGCAGAGGGTCGCCGGAAGCGCCCATACGCAGGCGGATACAGTGACAACGTCTTTGAGAGTGAGCTGCATAATTTGCCTTTGTCCAAAGGTCCATTGATGACTAAGATAACATCAACTGGCATGAAATACGTGTCGAGGAAGCTGAGTGGAAAGGCTCTATCGCCACTCCCCTGGTCGTCATGTCGAAGGTCAATACGCCGCGCCATAATGAAACAAAATTGAACGGCGATTTAGATTGAAATTATCACTGAATGAAACAGAAGATATCCGATGAAGAGATAACCTACAAATCATCGAGGCCCAGACGCCTGTCTGAGCCCCTCGGCCAGTTTCCCAAGAAACTCGCCGTTCAGCCCCCAAACCCCAGCAACAAACGCCCCAATCAGCAACACCAGAATAGTAAACTTGACAAGCCCACCAGCAGTCAACCAAACATTGGCTACCTCCATCCCGTAATCTCTCATAGCCGCTCTAAAAGGCGTAGTCCCAAAGAAGCAAATATTCATGACGAACGCACTCCGCTTGCGTTCTTTCAGCCTCCTAGCCCTCATCTTATCCACATACTCTCGTAGCATCACCGCCCTTTTCTTAACGGGAGTGTCCGGGAAGCGCATGATAGTTCTGCTAAGATCCACTGCATCCTCCATAGCACATGCAGCTCCCTTTCCAAGAAATGGCGCCATACTATCCGGTTAGCATCGAAGGATTCGGGGGTGTTTCGAACTCACTTGAATGTGGCATCACCAACTAGCGTTACATTAGCCGAATCCCACGACTCACTAACATCCACCATGCGGAAGACATTAGCGTAGGCGGAGTCCGTGACGATGAGTTCCACTAGAGCCTTGATGGAAGGATGAGTTGGATGCGCGTTGACGCGGGAGATGCACTCGGCTTTGAGTTCATGCGGGCTCATTTCAGCTGGTGATTTGGACTGATCGGCGAAATCTTTCAGGCGGCTGCCGAAACCCACCATAACGTATGATGTCTCTGGGTCGATATGGTTGGGATCGAGGCCCTTGGCGTAAGGCTGCTCGGGGTTTTGCCATGCCATGATGGTGATTTCTTGGCCATTGGGGAAGAGGACCTGCTTTATCAGTGTGATTCCACAGACGGAGATGTAGTAAGCTTACCAGACTTCCCGTTTTGTAAGGGATCATGCTTTCTATCTCTCGCGTGTACGGTACTTTGAAGTAAATGATGACCAAGTCTGTCTGTACCGTTCGTATACTTGGCAGTAGAGTATGTCGGACCCTCGAAGTTAACCCGTCGGCTCCGACGATTAGATCGCAAACATGGCTACTTCCGTCTGAGAAATTGGCCTTGATAGTTCCATCCTTGAGTTCCTCGTATGTGGTAAACTTCTTGCCAGTTGTCAGCCACGTCTCCGACTTGTGAAGAAGTCCCTTTCTCAATCTAATCCGCGACACAGCTGCTGTCTTGCGGAACTCTTCTGGCAAATACGTGTAAAAGATGTGACCGTTTGGTCTCATGAAGCAAGAGTGATAGTATCCTTCCTTGGGCGTTTTGGCCACGCTGGGTAGAATCCTGGCCCATGTCTCGGGCGGCAGATGGGTCTTGAGGAGGTTCAAAATCTCTAGACTTAGCTGGATGCGATATCCGGATAGACTGTCTTCGTTTTCGTAGCGCTCAAAGACGTGTACGTCAATTCCTGGGGCAGAGGAGAGTAATTGGCCGAGGAGGAGACCAGCAATGCCACCGCCGATAACGGCTACGCGAATGGGCTTGGATTGGTCATTCATAATGAACAATTGCAAAATTATTCGTATTATTTCTGTATACTCACAGATTATCATGACTTGTCTCTGTATTCAAGCTACCATATATACGTTCTGGCGGTTGTTTAACATGCCAGATTCACCTCGGTGAATTTCCCAGTGCATCTCACAGCTATCACGCCACCCGTTTACGAACACCAACTAAATATTCCCCCGAGGCGATATACAGCACACTGTGGTGCCGATACTCAATCTTCTGATCTGGTACGATTGAGAGATCAAATCGTCGCAGCAGAACGGCCAGGATGAGCCGGACTTCCTTCAATGCAAAGCTACCATTATTAGCATCTCGTTACAGTCTATTGGAGGGATGGGTGATCTTACTGTTTACCAATGCACACTCGCGAGCCTGCTGAGAAAGGGTACCAATTCTTCTCAGTGGCTTTTTCGCCTGCATGACCGGATATCCATCTCTCTGGAATGAACTTGTCGGCATCGGGATACACGCGAAAGTCGCGGTGAAGAGCTGTAGTATCTGCTGTGACGAGGGTCTGATCGTGTCAGCTATGTGATTGTAGTCAAATGCGAAGGACTTACACCAGCAGGAAGAAGGTATTCTCCAACCGTCACGGGTTCCGTAGCCTGCCGTGCAAAACCTTTTATTTAGTGTTAGTAGGCGCATCACTTGAGGCGGAAGGGGAATTGTCTTACCGCCAGCCGCAGGAGGGAGCATGCGAAGTGTCTCGCGAATGACGGCATTGAGGTAAGGCAGATTATGCGTATTTTCGTCGACAATAGGGTCACTGAGCGACGTGAGAAGCTCGTCGAGTTCTCTTTTCAGCGCCTGATACGCAGTAGGGTTCTCTAGTAGCTTCATCAAGCAAAAGGTCGCTGTCACAGCAGATGTGTCACTACCCGCAAGCCTACTAAATTGTCAGCAATTAATGTGCTAGCATGAGAAATGACCACCTACAGAAATACAAACATCTCAGCTTTTATGTCCTCCATACTCAACTTGTCGGGATTCTCAGCAGAAGCCTCCAGCAGCATGTCAAGAAGATCCCTCCGGTCACTTTTCTTTTGGCTGTGTAGCCGCTTGTCGATAATTCCCTGAACAATTGCGTCCAGTTGCTCATCTCGAGGTTTTCCGAAGAGACTCAGAAACGGTACCGTCTGGTAAAGAGCTGCTTTCTTCATGTAATTCGTGATTCTTGTCTTGAGCGGATGATGACCTTGGCGAACGAGGCCGAAAGAGCCCCCGAAAGAGCATTCCGCCATGATATCCTATTTATGTCAGTAATCGCGTTCTTATTCTTGTTCAGTTTGTATTTACTTACCGAAGCAAGGCTGCTGAGCAGATCGTAAATATTGACAACCGCGGCACCACCTCCAGCAGCGCAGCGCTCTTCCAATACATCCTCCAGAACCTGAACGCAGTCATGCATCAGTGGCTCCAGCGCTTTGAGGTAGCTCATAGAGAAACCGTTCGAGAGAAGTCGTCGCTACAAGCATATTAGCAAGGACATTACACATCGCGGCAATTACTCACTCTAATGCGATATTTGGCCTTGTCGCGCTCCGTAAAAAGCGTCGCGACATGCGGGTTCTGACGATACTTTTCATAGAGAGGACTCTTGTGCAGATCCAAGTCGACCAAGACTTTGTGGACGTCAACAGGATCAGATACCAAGACGAGATTCGGTGCTGTATTAGTTAGCCAATTTATGAGAACAGTTCGTTTATGATATACTTACTTACTCGCACGACATCACCATATTGATGATGAAGATCCAGTGCGAGAAAAGGTGCAGTGCCCTTCAAGAATGCAAGGCGCCATGGCAGCGGCGACAGCTTGTTCCAGAAGGGCCCTGGAACTTTGGACAGGGGACCAGTGAAGCCCAAGATTAGCGCCTGTAGCACTCGTCGCAGGAGCTCTACGCCCACTGCGAAGAGCACCAACGTGGTGTAAGAATACGGCAGATTCAGCATAATGACATGACTTGAACGTCTAACAAGCAGCACAAAGCATTATTTTTTGCTGGACTTTATACGCTATATCGACAGTCCTGCCAATGCATCATGCATCATGTCGCATTAAACGCGCCGAGAATGGGTGAAATGCACCGAGCCAACACCTCAGGTGATATATCGCCCAAATCGCACCACTAAATCACTCCTCCAGGCCTGAAAGCTGCACCGCGACAATGTAACAATAACGACATTTGAGAATGGCGGAACAAGATTCAAGTGCGCAGAGTCGCGTAGCTAGCAGAACGATGGAAGGTTACAGGCTTCATCTCTCGGTCATAGGGTACGCTGTGCGTTGAGAAGTCCTAGGGGATTGTGCTGACTGCTACAGGTTGACGTTTGGCCTCTTCTTATCTGCACTCGAAACCACGATTGTATCGACGACGCTTGACACCATCGCGAAGCATTTTGACGACGAGCGCGAGTACACGTGGATAGTCACGGCGTACATGGTCACTTTTAATGGTAAAAACTGCCAATCACTAATTATCTACTGCGCGCTAATTGTCAGTCAGGATTCTTGCTTCTCCACGCTCGATTGAGTGACGTCTTTGGCCGCTTTGTCGTCTTCTACGGTTGTCTCGCCATTTTCGCGTTATTCTCTGGAGTTTGCGGAGCAGCGCAGTCCATGACTCAACTGTATGTATTCTGATCCATCCATCCAGTCGAGTGACTAACGAGGGTCAGAATTGTGTTTCGCGCTTTGCAGGGCATTGGCGCTTCTGGTCTTTTCTCACTGACTATGGTGATTGTGCCCGATATCACGCCTGATCGCTGGCTGGGATTGTACTCTGGCGTCGTTAGCTCAGTTTTTGCGTTTTCGAGTGTTTTGGGTCCTGTGCTGGGCGGTGTTCTTGCGCAGCATTCGACCTGGAGATGGGTGTTTTTACTCAAGTATGAGAACATCCCCAAGTTGCAACGACTTGTCAAGGCTAATTCTTCATCAGTTTGCCAGGTGCAGCAGTATGCGCTCTTCTACTTGTGCCTTCAATTAGATGGAAGAGTAACACAAAAACTGTACGAGGTGGATGGAAGGAGATTGACGTTCCGGGCGCAATTCTGTTCTTGGCAGCAACTATACTTCTCATCTACGCTTTGCAGAGTGCTTCGACGGTCGGCGACGGCTATGGATGGTCAAGCCCAATTATTATCGGTTGCTTGGTGGCCTCTGGAGTGTCGCTCATTCTGTTCATCCTGTATGAGCTGGTTCTGCCACTATATTCGTCACTTGCGCCCTTCTTCCCACTTCCGCTACTTTTGCAACCCGATATTGCACTTCTCATGATGTAAGTCTTGGCGACAAACTGTTCTGTATATCCATTGACTTGAGTTTGTAGATCCGCCTTCTTTATGGGTAGCTCATTCTATTCTACCATCATCCAACTACCCCAGCGGCTTCAGCACGTCAACGACAAGTCCCCAACAGTAGCAGGCGTTCTGCTCCTCCCCGTTCTTTTACCCTCCGCTGGGTTCTCTGCGTTATCTGGAGGCCTTTATCGCAAGTTTCCGACAGCAACACCTCTACTTCTTTTCTGCGGTGGCGTGCTGCAAGTCATTGGCATCGGTCTGCTATCTACTTTACCAACTGGACCATCTGTGTCAAACAATCAATATGGGTTTGAGGTCATGACAGGTATCGGCTTTGGACTCATGCTTCCTTCTTTTATGATCCTCGCGCGTGATTGGGTCTCAGCGGAACAATATGGTAAGCGTTATCGTCCTTCTGACGGTTCTCTTCACTAACACGCCTGTCAGCGACCGCCATGGGCCTCGTCAATACTTTCAGAACTTTAGGGGGCTGTGTCTCAATTGCGGTCTGCGGCGCAATCCTGAACAGAGAACTGGACAAAAAGACTGAGTTATCGAGTCTTCGATCAGCTTATGGAGATATCTACAACAAACAATTCTTTGTCATGGCTGTGTTATCTATTCCGTCGGCGTTGGCCGCTGGCATCATCTTAATGAGACAGTACACCAAGAAGGGTGTTTTCAGTCTAGCACCTGGCTCAAGCACTCTTACCAGTTAGAGATTCGTGTAGGACCACTCAAGTAGAAATATTGATTGGCCTCGGCGGGTTTCACATTCCACTCTTATACTCGCCGAGCCGGGTTTGTACCGTGCAGATCTAAATAAAATACCCAGCAGTGAACCTCGACGTGATCAGGCTTATTCTCATTTGCAATTACTCACAGATTCTAGGTTACGTCTCATTCAACATGCGCATTCTTTGCCTTCACGGTGCTGGCACGAACTCCGAGGTTAGCGGTCCCAGTGCAAACCCTGGCCATGATAGCTAACAAAGGCGATTAGATCTTTAGAATCCAGCTTGGTATAGATACGCCCAACTTTTCGCCTCGCCGTAATCTGTAGGTTAACAACGTCAGGTTCCGTTATTCACAATCTTCTCCAAGATGATCCAACACTTTCTTTCGAGTTCTACGATGCAGAGGTAGAATGTCCTCCTGCTCAAGGTTAAACTATTGGTACCAATTTCCTCATATATACTGATTAGAATGCAGGCATCGAAGCTTTATCTGAGGGTCCCTTCTACGAATGGTACTCATGGGACCATCTACAAAAGATCCCACCAGCCGAAACCGCTACCAACGCGATCGACAACGTCCTCGATATAATTGCCGAAGAAGGTCCTTTCGATGGGGTAGTCGGCTTTTCCCAAGGTGCTGCCATCACAGCATCCGTGCTGGCACACTACACCAAGCGAAACCCGCTCGCACCACAGACCGATTTGTTCAAGTTTGCAATATTCATCTGTGGATCCAAGCCATTTACATATGATGGGATGAACCGCATAGATCACTGTGGAAAGCCGGTTGTTCAAATCCCTACGGCACATATAGTTGGGAAGAAGGATCAATGGTATAAAGAGAGCTTGGGGTTATTCGCGCTTTGCGACAGTCACTCAGCCAAAATGTATGATCATGGCCAAGGTCATTACTTGCCTGTTAATCCTCAGACAACAGGCGTTGTGTCGCAGATGTTTAAGACCTTGAGCGCAAAGGCGACGTTTGCTTGTTGATAATATTCTACTTAGTTTATATAGCTATTCTCATGCGTTACCTCAAGCTAATGCTCTTCGGTTGGTGGAAGTGCTCTCAGACCAGCAGATAGACAGCTCTAAAAACAACCTCATTTCTTTCTACAGTCCCCGTGGGTTACAACTGAGCTGGCCCATCGTATTCACGGTGCATTTTTCTAATTGAGTGGTATCTAGTGGGCTTAAATAATACTCTAATGATACTTCCTCGTGGATTCTATTATTCTTATAATACAATCATTCGTGTACAGCTCTGACAGCTAATGGCAGTGTCACAGTTCAGAAACCAATTTCAGTGCTGAATCTACCCTACAGTCGCGTGCAACATATCGTACGTTTCTGGCATCCGAGCGCCCACATGTTCGCTTGGACCCAAGCTAGTGAGAGGTCAATGCAAACAAATGACAAGGGTCATCCCGACTGGAACACGGGAGCTGACGGATCTGATTCCGTGTTTAACGATCATCACGGATTCCTCGGAAAAGGCCAGACCATTCAGTCTCGCGCAGCGGCGGTACCTAATGCCGATCTGCATACAGTACAACACTGCCGTGTAACGCTATTATGATTTGCTGGAGTTGACGATGGTCCTGGAACAGATCAGCATGGCTTAACCCCGCTTGAACGTCTAATGTGGACTAAAAGGTTTGACATGACCAAGTTCTGAATCAAGCGAATTGACTTTGCAGCAGGTTAAACGATAGATAGCTCCCGTCCATTTACATACTCCAACCTTGTCATCATCATCTCACTTTTTGAATCCCCAGACAAACTTAACAGACTTCCAGGATGCAGTCTTGGCCGTATCTAGGAGTGTCAGTACTGATGCTCGCCACAATTGTGTCCAGTTCATCCATCAAGGTAGACCTCAAGGCTGAAAAGCCATGCGAGTATACCGCTCCTTGGCAGACTCTTCCGGAACTTCCACCAATGCCCAAGGCAAATTTTAAAGGCACAGCTCCCATTGACGGCATCAATCTGTGGTACGCGACATACGGCGCACCACTCGAGAAGAGCAAAGCCAAGGGTCTTCATCCTGTGGTTTTTCTCCACGGTGGCTTTGCGAATAGCGACTACTGGGTCAACCAGATTAAATATTTCAAGAATCATCCCTATACCTTGATCGCAATCGACTCTCGAGCACAGGGCCGTTCATCAGATGATACCAGTCGCCCCATAACCTACGATCTCATGACTGAGGATGTCATTGGTCTGATGGACCATCTTGGAATTGACAAGTTTTCAACTGTCGGTTGTTCCGACGGAGCGTGTATCTCATTCGACATTGCGATGAATTTCACCAAACGCCTGGACCGTACCTTTGCCTTTGGGGGTACATATAGCCCTGAGAATATCAACGCGACTATTGGAGAGAGCCCTGTGTTTTCAGAGTATATGAAGCGTGCGGAGGAGGAGTATAAGAAGAACACTCCGTCAAAAGGCACGTTTAAAGAATTTGAGGACAGAATGAACACAATGTGGGGAACTCTGCCAGACTGGGATGCAAAGTCTTTTGCAAAGATTCCTACACGATATTCTGACCCTAATGCACCAATCGTGTGGATTGTTGATGGTGACTCTGAAGAGGCTGTCAACCGCACGACACCTGGTGAGATTCATAGCTGGGTAAGTTTACAACCATACCTACTAGTTTACTTGCTAAATTGATGTCAGATCTGGGGCTCTGACCTTCTTATCCTGCCTGGAGTTAGCCATTTCGCGTAAGTTATAGTACCCAAGTCTCCGCGCGATATCAACTAATGCTGCATAGCTTTATGCAAGACCCAGAGACCTTTAACGTCATGCTAGAGCGTTTCCTCAAGATGCCTCGATTTCCAGGCGAGCTATGAGAGTTTAATTAATAGGAATTGTTCTTGATCTATTTGACACAATGGACCACTGGGCGGACTGAAGATAGAAACCCAGATAACATTCATTTAGTTACTTTACGTACCAACTAATACTAATCACAGTCATACTGTGATCAGCCAACCCACTTCTTCACAGCCTCACCAGCCCAGTCTCCAATAGTTCTCTTCTCAGTCCAAGCCCACTTCCCAATCGTGATAGAAGCTAAAGGCACAAGTCCAATAGTAAATAAACCAACAAGCCAAAGATCCCAATTCTTAACCTTGAACTTTGACATGCGCATATCCGCCGTCTGCAAATGCATCGGTCGAAGCTCCTTCTTGCCATCAAAGCGTCCTTCTGTATCATACATGACTTCCTCAATGAGGTCAGCTCCCAGTTCCTTACGTCGAGATGCAGCCGTAGCGATGCGCTGCATACGTATGCAGTTGCGCTTGTATAAGCCGTCCTTGTCTTGAGATAGTAACTTGATCTTCTCACAGACCTCGGCGGGGGTGAAGCGGAATTTGTCAAGGGCTTCCGAGGTTCCGCTTGCGACGAGCCGTGGGACATTGGAGATTTGATCAAAGAAAAAGCCCATGGCTAGCATGGGCTTCCCGTGATAGAGACCCTCATTGGCGCTGGAGCCACCACCATGGGTTAGATAAATAGCTGTGTGATCATGATCTAGGATGGCGCGTTGAGGTGCAAAGGTTGTGATGAGGAAATATGGGTGTTCACCCTTGAATAAAGACGCAAAGTTAAATGCCTTGCCACTCTTGTCGGTGAATTGATGACTAGCATCAATATCACGACGTGCTGCCTCTGAGATGGACCAGATGACTCCATCAATAAGACCCTGATCCATCGCAGCGATGAGACCTTGAGTGAGCCTCGCTGCGTGATCATTGGACAGGATGATATGAGTGCCGAGAGCCAAGTATAAAGTCTTCTGATGCTTCTCCAAGAAGGACTCATATGGCTCTGAGAGAGGAGGGTAAGTATCAGCGAGGATAGGACCAACGGCTTGAACCAACGGCGGGATATCCTTCGGCACTTCTAGACCAAAGAACGAATTAATCAAGACGAGATAGTTGGGCTTGCTTGGAGTTGGAAGTTTATAGTTTACCCCCGCGTCCTGTCTCATCTTCTTGGTCCACTTAACCCAATGGAGGATGGAAGGCAACGCCTTGTAAATGACAAGCTCATTCCTAAAGCGCAACCACATAGAAGCATTCTCAGAGGTAAGCGTTCCCTCAATCTGGAACCCTGGTTGACCAGGGATATAAGAGCAAGGACACATCAAAGCCGGCATCTGAGGATACACCATCGCCATGGGAATATTATACTGATACAGTATATCCTTGACAGCATCGACGAAAAAGTCAGCGACCATCATATCCGGCCTTGTAGTAGGATCATCAACAATGCGCTTGAGATGCTGATACGTCTGAGTCCAGTACGAGTCAAAGAGGTACTTGGAATCCATGACACCAGCGAAGCCCTTTGAGGCATCCCATTCTCGCATACGGAGATAATGGGCTTCGAGTTCTTCATGCGAGGGGCCTGGACCCATCAAGTGAAGTTGCCTGATGTATTCGTAACCTTTGGTCCATGATTCTTGACCTTCGAGGGTAGCGAAGTCAACGATGTGACCGCGCTGAGCAAGGACCTTTCCAAGCTCCAATACTGGGGCTATACAGAGAAGGTTAGTGACGCAAAGCCCAAGTCTGACGATGAGTCTTACCAGCGTGCGTGTAGCCGCCCACAGTAACGACCATCAAGATCTTACGAGGTGGATTCGAAGGCGCCATGTTTGCGATAGCAATTACAGAACCAAGAGGCGCCGTCAAGAGTACAATTGATTCAAAGCGCGTTCACCAAAGGTTGCCTGAACTGATATCGGCGAGATGGCGAATTGAAAACCGGGGGAAATAGGAATGAGAGAAATTCGCCGAGCGGGAGATCAGCGTGATTAAATTACCCGCATATCCCTGCCAAGAATCCTTCTGACCAACGAGTTTCTCAATTGAGTATCTGGGACTGTTGGATCGAACGATTGATGCATCGGAAGTGGCCAGCCAATCAGAATAGACATTAAAAGGTTGGTGAATATCTTATCACCACTGAGATGATGGTGTAAGTGAAGATGGATGCTGATATAGAAAGGCAGAATGCCCAAGAAGGTTTCAAATTAGATTAGTTCAACTGTCAACAGTGCTATAATTCATCATATTATTATCTCATCCTTATTCAACATGAACGGAAACGGCACAAACGGCCATACCAACGGTCACAATGGCACAAATGGCAAAGTTAACGGATCCCAAAAGAGCTCTGTTGACCCAAACATGCCAATTGCCATTATTGGTATCAGCACGAGATTCCCAGGTGGTGCTGATACACCCGAAGCCCTTTGGAAGATGATATCCCAAGGTAAAAGTGCTTGGTCAAAGGTTCCGGAAGATCGGTTTGCTTTAGATTCTTTTTATCATCCTGATCCGGACCGAAATGGAGCGGTATGTTGATAAGTCGTAGGGGAGTGATGTATGCTGATGTTGATAGATGAATGTTGTTGGTGGGCATTTCTTGGATGAAGATATCGCGTGTTTTGATGCGCCCTTCTTTGGTATCAGCCGGAATGAAGCCAAGGTAAACTCACTCATCAGATCATCTTACACACTACTAACAATGACAGGCCATGGATCCCCAACAAAGACTCCAACTAGAGTCAGCCTACGAGGCTCTTGAGAATGGTCAGCCCCTCTCCCTGTCCCTCTTCTCCCAACAGACCTAACATCTACAGCTGGCATCTCGATCGACCAAGCCTCTGGTACAAAAACATCCGTCCACATCGGCGTCTTCAACAAAGATTACGCCGACATAATGTGTCGCGACCCGGAAACCGGTCCTCTCTACCAAGCAACCGGTAACGGCCAATCCATCCTCTCCAACCGAATCTCCTACTTCTTTAACCTCAAAGGGCCAAGTGTCACCGTCGACACAGCTTGTTCTTCCTCCCTTGTCGGTCTTCACCTTGCTGTTCAGGGTTTACGAATGGGTGAAGCGGAACAAGCTATCGTTGGCGGTACGAATCTGATTATTAGCCCTGATATCATGGTTGCTATGAGTTTACTGGGGTTTCTTTCGCCCGATGGAAGATCTTATGCTTTTGATCATCGGGCGAAGGGGTATGCTAGAGGTGAAGGTATTGCGACGCTTGTTCTTAAGCCGCTGGATAAGGCTGTCCGGGATGGTGATCCTATTCGCGCTGTTATTCGCGGAACAGGCGTGAACTCTGATGGTCGAACAGCGGGTATTACACTTCCCAATGGCGATGCACAAGCTGATATCATTCGTGAGGTTTATGCTAATGCGGGCCTTGATCCTGCTGAGACGGGATACTTTGAAGCCCACGGTACGGGTACCCAAGCTGGCGATCCGATGGAAGCCGGTGCAATTCATCGTGTTTTTACAGCTGATTGTCAGCGTGCGTCGCCTTTGTACCTCGGTTCTATCAAGACAAATATTGGACATTTGGAGGGTGCGAGTGGTCTTGCTGGTGTTGTCAAGGCGGTTTTGTGCCTTGAGAAAGGACAGATTCCTCCAAACATGAACTTTGAGAAGCCGAATGAACGACTTGATCTTGAGAGATGGAACATCAAGGTTTGTGACCGTTCTCACTTACAAGTTACGATCATTAACTGATTGCGACAGGTTCCCACGGAGCTCACGCAATGGCCATCAAACGTTCTCCGTCGAGCTTCAGTGAACAGTTTCGGCTACGGCGGTACAAACGCCCACGTCGTCCTGGATGGCTACGATGCAACGCAACACGAAGCAAAGACCATCGACTCCGACATCAATCGCAGAGTCTTTGTCTTCTCAGCAGCACATCAAGAAGCGGCACCCTCACTCTTCAATCGCATGGCCTCGTACCTCCGCGACATTCCCAATGAGAAACACGCACGCGTTCTTCAACAACTTGCCTACACTCTTTCTCAGCGTCGCTCTCAATTAAGCTACAGATTGGCAGTTTCAGCTAGTTCTGTAGAAGAACTTATCGATACGTGTGAGAATGGCAAGCTCAGCCTTGTCAAGTCGCAAAGGGTTACCCGTCTTGGTCTTGTTTTCACTGGTCAAGGTGCACAGACTGCGCAAATGGGCATTGGACTCATGCATCAATACGGCATCTTTGCTGATAGTCTGCACCGTGCTGGAAAGACTCTCAAAGATATTGGCTGTACTTGGGATCTTCTTGAGGAGCTCTCCAAGGACGCTGAGAGCAGTCTTGTCAATGAGCCTCTTTACAGTCAACCTCTCTGCACGGCTGTGCAAATCGCTCTCGTCGACTTGCTTCGATCTTGGGATGTTAAGCCAACTGCTGTGACGGGCCATTCGAGTGGTGAGATTGCTGCTGCGTATGCAGCTGGTGCACTTACACACGAGGCTGTGATGATTGCGGCTTACTACCGTGGTGTCGCATCCTCTCAATTGGCTGCCGACTCTAGCGTCAATGGCAGCATGGCAGCTGTTGGTCTATCGCCTGATGAGGCTCAAGGGTACTTGGACAAGTTGACCAGTGGCAAGCTAATCATTGCCTGCTACAACGCTCCCTACAACGTCACTCTCTCTGGTGATGTCCCGGCTCTTGACGAGCTTGAGTCACTTTTGCAAGACACGGGTGTCTTGTTCCGCCGTCTCAAAGTCCCTGTTGCATATCACTCTCATCACATGCAGCAAATAGCCGAAGTCTACCGCAAGTCTCTCGAATATCTTCCCAATCAGTCTTGTTCAAGCGACGCTGGAGTACAGTTCTACTCATCTGTCACCGGCACATTGACACCCATCTCTGAACTAGATTCTGAGTACTGGGTCCGAAACATGACCTCACCAGTTCAGTTTACTTCTTCCTTGAAGAGCATGTGTCTTGGTCTCAAGCCAGATGGAAAGCGTCTTACCCGCGGTAACAAGATGAACGTGCAGATGCTGGTTGAAGTTGGTCCTCACTCTGCCCTCGCTGGACCTATCAAGAGCATACTCAAGGATCCGTCATTCAGCAGCAAGGTCAAACTACCATACACTTCTTGTCTCGTTCGCAAGGAAGATGCTGTTAGTGCAATTCAGAAGGCAGCTGGTGAGCTCTTCATGAACGGATACTCCATCAATCTCGCGCGCATCAATGAGCCAATTGATGGACCTTGTCCTCGCGTTCTCCCTGATCTTCCACCATATCCTTGGAACCACTCCCAGCGATACTGGCACGAGTCAAGAATCAGCAAAAACTACCGCCTACGATCTGAGCCTCGCAAAGATCTCATTGGAGCGCCCGTGTCCGATTGGAACCCAACTGAACCACGCTGGCGAGGCTTCATTCGTATTTCGGAACTCCCTTGGATCAAGGATCACAAAGTAGAGGGCAAGATTCTCTACCCAGCTGCTGGAATGATCTCGATGGCTGTTGAAGCGATGCGGCAATTGGTAGATGTCGATCAAGTTACCGAGTTTGAGCTGCGCGATATCCAGATTGGCAAAGCTATCATGATCAGCGAGGAAGATGGTGATTTGGAGACCATGTTCACGGCGCGACCGTGGAGTACATCTGCTGTTGAGTCCTCCAATCACTGGTGGGAGTTCAGACTGTTCACTGTTAGTGAGAACGAGGGCTGGAGTGAGCATTGTCGAGGCTGCATCGCTGCTGTGAAGGGATACTCTTCTGGTGAACTCGGTGGTGCAAAGGAGACCAAGCTTCGTGTCGAGGCTTCGCACAATCTTGTCGCTCAGCACGATGAGACTTGCGACAATGCCGTCAACACACGTCGCATGTATGATGATCTGGAACATGTTGGACTCTACTACGGGCCGTCATTCCAGAACATCTCCAACCTTCGAAGCGCAAAGAAGCAGCCTCTCGTATACGCCAACGTCACTGTCCCCGACACTGCTCAACTGATGCCGCACAAGTTTGAGTTCCCTCATCTTCTTCACCCCGTCACTCTCGACTCTGTTCTCCAGACAATCTTTCCTGCGCTGGCATCCGGCGACAAGGATCTTTCAAGTCCTCTTGTGCCTACCTTTATCAAGCGAATGATGGTTGCCAACAGACCTTGTAGTTCGCCTGGTCAAGTCCTCAAGGTTGCTTCATCGGCGCTTTGGAAGGGTTTCCGACATGCAGATGCTGATATCACTGCTTTGGACACTAGTGATGATCTGGCCATAATTGAGATTCAGGGTTTGAGGTGCTCTTCAATTGCACACATGGTTGCAGCTGAGACATCCACCGACAGTCGAAAGCTCTGCTTTGACATGGTCTGGGACGATGATCTCAGTTTGTTGGAGGCCAAGAACGTCAATAAGGTCCTCCCGCCAACGACTGCAACCGCTGAAATCTCATCTGAGATTCGCGACATGGAGACCGCTGCTTTCTTGTACATGAAGAAAGCCGTTGAGACTCTCAAGCCCGAGGAGCGCGCCAACATGTCCTCTCATCACCGCCTCTTCTACGATCAAATGGTCGGCGTTTGCCAATGCGCTGAGAAGAAGGGCTTCGCTCTCCAATCACCATCGTGGGACAATCTTTCAGACGCTGAACATCAAGAACTGACGAAGAAGGTCGCTTCATTTAGCGCAGAGGGTGAGATGATCTGTCGAATGGGCGAGAACCTCGTTCCCATCCTCCGACAAGAATCTGACCCTCTTACGCTCATGCTGGAAAACGACTTGCTCTACGATCTCTACCGGACAGCGCTTGGAACAGATCGTTGTTATGAACAAATGTCAAAGGTCATTCAGAAACTCTCCCACAAGCAACCTGATCTCAAGATCCTCGAGATTGGCGCCGGTACAGGCGGTGCGACGAAGCCTATCCTCGAGACTCTTGGTGGACACGAGCCTGGATCGTATCCTCGCTTTGCGCAGTACGACTTTACTGATATATCGAGCGGTTTCTTCGAAAAGGCCCAAGAAAACTTCAAGGCGTGGGCTCCATTTATGAACTTTAAACGTCTAGACGTTGAAGGTAGCCTTCAAGATCAAGGCTTTGCATTTGGGTCTTACGACGTCATCATCGCAGCCAACGTCCTTCACGCCACGGGAACTATGAAGAAGACGATGCAGAACGTGCGCAAACTCCTCAAGCCTGGTGGTAAGCTCATTCTCATGGAAGTCACGCATCTTCTACTTCGGGGATCTGTCATCTTTGGTAACTTGCCCGGTTGGTGGCTCGGTGCAGGCGAAGGCCGTACACATGGACCTACTTTGACTGAGGAGTCGTGGTCTGATCTTCTGCGCGACACGGGTTTCTCGGGACTGGATATTTGTTTGAGGGATTTCCCTGATCCTGAGGAGTGCATGTACAGTGTCATCGTCACTACAGCTGAGCGGGAGGAGGAGAAGAGTACTTATCCCTCGGCTGTTATCCTGGATTCTTTTGGCTGCGATAGTGTTGCGACGAAGCAATTGGCCCAGGGACTCTTGAACTTGACTGGTTTCCAGCCAGAGATCTGCTCTTTGGACGACTATGCCTCGGCTGATGTCTCTGACAAGGTCTGCGTTTGTCTTGATGAGATTGTCCAACCTGTTGTCCATCATATTGACGAGGACAAATTCCTCAAAGTCCGCAGCATTGTTTCATCGAGCAAAGGCCTTCTGTGGGTCACTCGCAGTGGTCAATCTGGCGAAACGCTTCCTGAAGTCAGCCTCATGACTGGTCTCGCCCGTTCTATCCGCTCAGAGGATCAGACCAAGCGCCTCGTCACTCTCGACCTTGACAACGACTCTTCTCAGGCTCCTTCCGACTCCGCCAACACTATTCTTCACGTCTTTCAAGGCCTCTTCCGTCGGGAAGATGACATCTCCAAGAACGATTGGGAGTTCCGCGAACGCAATGGTCGCCTGATGATTCCTCGAGTCATTGAGGACATTTCAGCAAATCAGTACATCGCGCACGAGACTCAAGAGCCTGTTCCTGAGCTACAGCCCTTCCATCAACCTGGACGCCCGTTGAAGCTTGAGATTGGTATACCAGGCTTGCTGGATACGCTTCGGTTCAAGGATGACCCGACTTTTGAGGCGCCCATTGGCAATGATGAGGTTGACATTCGCGTCGCTGCTTCAGGCGTCAACTTTCGCGATATCATGGTCGCAATGGGTCAATTGGTTGACAACTTCCTCGGATGCGAATGCAGTGGTGTCATCACGCAAGTCGGCGCCAACGTTACTCATCTCAAGCCCGGCGACAGGGTATGCACCTGGACTCTTGGATGTTACAGCACATACGTGCGCAATCCAGCGATTCTAGTCCAGAAGATCCCCGACAAGGTGACCTTTGAAGTCGCCGCTTCTCTTCCAATTGTGTACTGCACAGCTTACTTTGCAATCATCGATACCGCAAGACTTCAAAAAGGCGAGAGCATTCTCATCCATGCTGCGGCTGGTGGTGTTGGCCAAGCCGCTATCATGTTGGCAAAGATGGTCGGCGCAGAGATTTATGCGACGGTTGGAACTGCTGATAAACGTCGTTTCTTGATTGAGACGTACGGTATTCCTGATGATCATATTTTCTCAAGTCGTGATAGCTCGTTTGCAGATGGTATCCGACGCATGACTAACGGTAAGGGCGTTGACGTCGTGCTTAACTCACTGGCCGGTGAGTTACTTCGCGAGACGTGGCATTGTATCTCCATATTCGGTCGCTTCATTGAGATTGGCAAGCGTGATATCGAGATCAACACAAAGCTCGAGATGACACCTTTCATTCGTAACGTTACCTTTGCATCTGTTGATCTTACCGTCATTTTCCGCCACAGCAAATCTCTTGGTGCCGCTGCGCTCAGCTCGATCATGGATCTCCTACGCGAGAAGAAGGTTCACGAGATCAGTCCTATTACTACGTATCCAATCTCTCAGATCGAGGATGCCTTCAGAGTCATGCAGGCTGGTAAGCACCTGGGTAAGCTTATCATCACAGCGGGCACAGATGATCTTGTCAAAGTTCTGCCTAAGAGTGAAGAAACCCTTCAACTCCCTACTGATGCTTCATATCTTCTTGTTGGTGGTCTTGGAGGCTTGGGTCGTGCTACGTCTGCTTGGCTTGCTGAGCATGGCGCAAAGAACCTCATCTTTGTCTCGCGATCTGGTACTTCCAAGCCTGAGGCTGCTGCTTTAGTTGAACGTCTAGAGAAGAATGGTGTAAACGTTGCTGTTCTTCGATGTGATGTTTCCGATTATGAGAAGCTTTCTGCTGGCGTTCACGATGCTCTCAAGACGATGCCTCCAATTCGTGGTCTCATCCACGGTGGCATGGTTCTCAACGTAAGATTACTTTGATCCTTCCCATAACAGCAATTTCATTGACAACTTCCAGGACTCCATCTTTGAAGCCATGACCTACGCCCAATACCAAGATGCCATTCGCCCCAAGGTCACTGGAACCATCAACCTCCACAACCTCACAAAGAACATGCCTCTCGACTTCTTCATCATGCTCTCCTCCGCCGCCGGCGTCGTCGGAAACTCTAGTCAAGCCAACTACGCAGCAGGTGGTGCATTCCAAGATGCCTTTGCCCACTTCCGCACCGAACAAGGTCTCCCAGCTGTGACTCTTGACCTGGGCGGTATTGACGATGTTGGTTTCGTTGCCGAGAACGCGGACTATGTCGTCAACCTTGAGAGATGGGGTTACCTGACTATCTCTCAGGCCGAGTTCTTCTCCATGATCAAGCAGGCCATTCTTCAGCCCAAGCGCTCGCAGACTAACTGCCAAGTTGTCACTGGTCTGGGTACTCAAGGCATGGCTGAAGAAGGCAGCGACGCAAGTCCCGATGAGCTGCCCTTCTGGTTCCGCGACGCCAAGTTCTCTCATCTTCTCCAAATGGGCAAGAAGAAAATCCACGAGACTGATTCAGAGAACGGTCTGCGTCTTACTGAGTTGATCCCCGCAGCTGAATCTCTCGCCGAAGCTACTAATCTCATTTGTGACGCCATCATTGAGAAAATGGCAAAGATGCTAGGTATGCCTGCTGAGAGCATCGATGCGTCCCAGTCAATGGCTGCATATGGATTGGATTCTCTTGTGGCTGTTGAGTTGAGGAATTGGCTTTTCAGAGAAGCCAAGGCGGATGTAGCAGTGTTTGAAGTGCTTGGAAAGGGTTCGTTGAGTGCATTGGCGGGAGACATTGCAATGAAGAGCAAGATTCTTCCTGCGGCGCTGGGCAAGGAGGCTCATGATGGCGATGCTTGAATTTCTATTTATTATGAGGGCATGCATGGTGAATGGGCGCTATTACGGTTTTCATATGGCTACACTACAACTTTATTCTACTGTATTTCTGTAGATTTTTAACACCAAATTTGCAATTGCTGCATGGCAGTCACAAATTTCATCATCTCAGCTATAAGACCAACTGGTGTTACCTGTCGTCAAAACGAGGAATTAGACACCAAAATGAACATAAGGGACCCAATACAACGGCGTGTCATCACACAACACAATGTCCCTCGGATCCCTGGGATCGCATCGAATTGAACGCGATTGCCCCATGGCCACTTGACAATCGTCTTGATGAACTCGCGTACTGCGATTCATTGCTTCTCGTACTGCATTTTCCGATACCCATTGGACGCCAAGATCCCTACTGGCATGGTGAAGTCCCTCACTGACGGACTCGTCGCTCATGTTTCGTTCCTGCCTCCATTTATAGGTAATGGTAGCTGTATCTAAGCACGACCTGTCGCTCGCCTGCCATAGAGTACCGATGACATGCCTAAAGCCGGCGAGCTCGCATGCAGCCATCAAATGGAGTCTTTCATCAATGAGTCCATCGTGCTTAGTCTGCCCTGTTCCGCAAGCCGACAAGTATGCTAGAATAGGTTTGCGACTGTGGAGGTTTGTCTCAAACAGACTCGCTACTGTCAGTGGCCCGTCGCGTAAAAGTAAAACGCTTTGCGATGGATCTGTCTCCTCGGTATGCCCATGACCAGCAAAATGGAATATGTCACAGTCGTTCAAAGAAGCTAGCAAGTCTTGTCGGCGTGGCTGAGGCTTGAGTACTTGTAATTGTATGGAGCTGCAAAGGCCTTTGAGCTTATTGATCTCTTGCGCCGCATATCGAAGATGTTGCATACCGATAAGAACCACCTTCTCTGGCCTCCGTGGCGGTCTGGTCTTGACACGATTTCGGCAGCTTTGAATGAGTGCCCTAGCAGAGGAGCTGTAGGATGAGATCACCCGGTCTAGGACAGCATCAGAGGAGGTGTGGGCATGGTAACCCGCTGCATGGATAGGAAATTTGGCGAGAGGTCCGGTAGGAATCCACCATATTCGGGGCCAGCAACTATCAGGAGTTCGAGTGAATCCCAGTAGATCGAGAACTGGTTTTGCAATAGTGTCCCACAGCCATTCTAATAATCGCGTGTCCAGCAATGCTGGGCTTGTCAGAGCTGTGGCACGAGCCTGGACATCGCTGCGGTGCAAATGAGGCAGCAGTAAAGTTCTGAGTTTGTTCTCCTTGATTATCAGCGCATCGCAGCCATAGTTGCTCACGTTGATGATAACAATCGGTCCTGAGGCTGCTGCTTCTTTCAATTCGACCGCAGATGGTGCCAAAAGGAAGCGATCAAAGCCAGGCAATCTCCGGATGGCCTGGATCGTCCGTTCCAGTTTCTGACCAGCCTCGTAACGCTCGTTAAATTGGCCCGTCAACCCCGTTTTCAAGTCGAGTTCATCGTCTTGAATCGTTGAGGTTGTTGGAGCATCGAGTTGACCCCGGAGCTCTAAGTAATCTTCTGCTAACTGAGGATCTTCCTGCTGAAGCTCTGATACGTCACCGCGCATCTCGTTCATAGAACCTGTGATGATCCCTCGACCGATCTCAAGGAGCTGGATTGCGTCGTGGGTTGTTGCTTCCGCCATCAGAGCAACTACTGCAGCATCAGAAGCCAGACCAACGACTTCGGTGAGCAAATGTTGCTTATCCGAGTTCTCGAGAGATCGCGGTGTGAGTAGAGGAACCAAAAAAACTGCTGTACAGGCAGCTTGGTGAGCTAATGGCCAGCGTTCGGCTTCAGCAAGTAACGTCAGCAAAGCTTTACCAGGTTGTACCCGATCGAGAGTCGGGGACGAAGAATGATTCATGGCTTTCTCCTATCTCTGGATAGCGTTGTCCAGGTCTGCTGTTTCTCCTGTTGTTTGGTATTTATCTTGGTACCCAATACCAAGATTATGAAGCATGTCCGATCGAGCTGGGTGACCTTCTGGAATGGCGTTTACTGCTTCTGTATGTAGCTGAATGGCTTTATTAAGATAGCCTTGTTTAGGTCTGCCACTTTTCCCGTTCTTCGATATCGGTCTGCGTGTCCGAGTCCAAGACTCTCAAGTCGGCGTGCTCGATCTGGAGAGCCTTCCAAAGTCACATCTACTGTTTTCTGATGCAGCCGAATAGACTCATTAAGGTCTGCCATGGCCCCCATTCTTTCATATCTAACCCCGTACGCGAGACCAAGGCTATTGAGCTGGCGCGGTCGATCTAGTTGACTTTTTGGAGTCGCGTTCAGTGACTCCTGTTGCAACTGAATTGCTCTATCAAGATCTGGCATTGTTCCCGTTACTTGATATTTATCGTGATATGCAAGACCAAGATTATGAACCAAACCTGACCAATCTGCACGATCTTTGGGGGTTATATCTGCTGCTTCTTTATACAATTGGATAGCCTTATCAATGTCTGTCATGATTCCCATTCTTTGGAATTTGTCATGGTATACGAGGCCAAGATTGTGAATCCGACGAGGCTGGTCAATGTGGCCTTTTGGAGTTGTGTTGACTGTTTCTTGGTGTAAGTTGAGGGCTTTGTCAATGTCTTCAGAAGATCCTGTTCTTTGAGATCTATCATGATACGCAAGGCCAAGGCTATCAAATCGACGTGGCCGGTCTGGATGACTTTCTGGGGTGATTTCCACTGATTATTGATATAGTTGAATGGTTTTGTTAAGGTCTGCCGTTACTCCTGTCTTTAAATACCTCTCCTGATATGCGAGGCCGAGAGAATCAAGTCGATGCGGCCGATCAGGATCTCCTTGTGGGATCAGATCCAGTTCCACTTGTCGCAATTGGATGATGCTACTAAGACTTGCTATTTCGTCCGTTGATCTGCTTGCATCGTCGCTTGCAACGGCCTCGTATCCATTTGAAGCGATCAACGACAGCCGCGGCTCTTTGCTGTTATCCTGTATCCCGATATCGGCTTTTTCTTCGAGCAGTAGTTTGGTAGCTAAGTCTTCCCTAGTCGAAGCAGCTGATGGTACGTCCCTGATTGTGCCCTCTTGGCCTGTGTGGTTGCTTGAAGGGTCTAGGGAAAGAAACACGGCGGTGGCGGACGTGATCGGCGGTAGGTCAGCCGTTGATGCGGGTCTGAGCAGTGGCTTCTTCGGTTCACCATGCGACAGTTGGTCTATTTGAGAAACATGAGAGGCGTGATTCGGCGAGATAAGGGCGTGCATATGGGACAAACTACCGTGTTCAGAGTGGTCCGCTATCTTGGAACTACTAGGGTTCAGTTTTTGGCCCCAAGAGCCGTTTTGTCTATCTCTCGGTTCCATGGCTGTAGCTAAGGGCGATGAATAGTCGATAGTATTTTGACGATGAAGGATGGCGGTGGCGAGTCGTTGTTACGCAGTATGCATTTGTTTCGTCCAATTCAGGACCAGGCACTGAGTTACCTCGGGGGAGCAGGCATTACGTAGGTTGATGTACTGGGAAAGTAATGAGGCTCTGCAGTAAGCTTACATATGGCATTCAGCGACGTTCGTTGCCTAGTCTTGTTGTCGCCTTGTGCAATGGTCAGACCGCAGGGCTGCAAATAAGGCTTCCAATAGGAACGCAATCACACATGCAGCTCAGGGAGGCGGGGGCACCTGTAGAGGGCCTTATTACGCATGCACACTACCCAGGATCCGTCTTACTTCCAGATACCCAGATACGCGAGAGAGAGAGAGAAGCACAGTGATACAATGACAGAGATCCAGTATATTGAGTTGAGAATTTATATAGAAGATTGTTACCATATGTATGATTTCATCTATTGCTTGGAGGCTGCGATAATTCCGTCTGCCATGGCAGGTAGCGTTTCTGCAACGACATCCAGCTCTCCATAAATCTCACGGAGGTATTCACCCTCCAATACAGTAGAGTAAGCAGTCTTGAAACTACAGAATTTTATGTCAGTCGTTTCATACACACAACATCTTTAAAGAGTACCACTTACCCAACAGACTGTGCTCCCGACGTATCCCACAGATGCGCAGCTGCGAACCAAGGCTTAGAGTCAGAAGTAGAAACCTTGTTCAAAATAGGCTCATATGCCTCAGGGCATGGCTTCGCAACTCCATCCGTATCGCAAGATAGCAAATTCTCAGCCGGCAAGTCTACACCAGCCTTTGCGAAGTATCCTCCTACGCGAGAGATGTCTCCAGTCGTGAAGCACCAGACAGTGAAGCCCGCATCGCGAAGCTTCTGGATACACTCTGCAGCGCCGTCCCTGAGCTTCAACTCCTTGAACTCATTCATGATGTAAGCAACATCCTCTGTGGTTGCGAAAGAGCGAGGATTCTCAATGCCAGAGTAATGGAGACAGCGGTAGAACAGTGCCTCAAAGAGCTTGAGGAATTGCACGTATTGGCCGTGTAGTGAGAGATAGGTGTATTCGCGCTCTGCCATCTCTAGCCAACAGATACCAAGAAGCGTCGGCTGAATGCCCCGGGGAATGAGCTTATCGCCCAGACGCTTTTTAATGGAGTCATAGAGATGCTGGTAGCTGACGAGGGTGCCGACGACGTCAAAGACAACGTTCTTGTTGGGGGCGGCCATTGTGAAAGATAAGAGATGCTGTGATAAGATTGTCGAATTGGGGAATTATGTGAGATCCAAGATTGGTTGCTGCAATCAACTTTTAGTGGCGCAATGCAATACAAACTATCGATATAATGACCGAGATTAAATACCGGTAGAATGGTTGACAAGAATGCCGGCCTCCGGGCGGCATTTCTCAGCCTCGTGTCTTGCTTCCCCGCATCTTGAAAGCAACGGTTTATCGTTCATGCGGCATCAAGGTACCACAAAACCTTATCGTTCAGCTGCTTAGGAATTGGCTTCAGATCGTCACCAGAATAGTCTGGCCGAGAGGGTCCGGGCCGGTAAATTCTTATCACCACCAAAGCCGGATTAATATTGCCGGTCCGGCTCGCTCACCTCTTGGAAATTATCTGTTGAAGGCTATGACGGCCCGGAAGTCGACTTCCTACGACTTCATTGTAGTCTTTAGTAACATCTACGTTACTAACACTGGCACGGAACACCTGTTGTTTTTCATTTTATCGTGGCCTTGACGACTTTCGAATTTTCAAATGGCGGGTGTGAACCTTGAACACATTCAATCTAGTTAACTGAACTAAGTGATGGAGTCCACCCTATACCCTGATAAATCTGTCCAGCAAATTCTCCCTCAAACATGATATTATCGGTTACCTTACCATTTGTTATGTAGACAAACAATATCTCATTCGCCTACGGTTAGAAAATATGCTCTCAAAATATATAGCCAATAAGACTTTAGGACATAATGTTGGGAAGTTACGTGAGATAAGAGTTACTTCTACGCTATGAAAGTACGAAGAATTGCGTTGCAAATAGAAGGAAGTGACTATATCTCCAAGACGGTTTGTTCAATTTATCATATACCATCGTATTGTCAAACTTGGAGGACTGGGCATGTTGCCGAAACTTGGCCAGGTCTTTTGGAAGTTCTATACCCATCTCCATGACAGTGATAGACGCTGGCAACCTCCATATTTCTGAGCCTTTGCCAATTTAGTCTTTCCTCACAACAAGACAGCAGCTGTAGAAGGGCCAGTTACAGTTTCTGGTTGCTTATATAAAAATCTCCAGTTTCTACACAGCCACCAGTCATGAACAAGAAAGGGGTTCACCTGAGCAAACTCGGAGTACACTCGTACCAAGAACTTGGCAATGCTTTTGGGTGCTAAGAAAGTGACCACATCTTGGACTCAAAAGTTTGGACCCTGAAGCTGTGTTACTCGACGTACTTGAACTTCTATGAAGCTTTATATATTCCATCCATCATTATACGTCGGCGGCAATGAGGAGCTAACGGCATCTAAAGAATGGCTAACCTTTTGGCTGACCTTGTGAGAGAAATTCCAGTGCGAGAATTCTCCAGAATAGTCTATCGTGCATTTATTAGTAACTAGGAAATGAGACAGATATGAGGATTCTGACGCGATATGTGAAACTTTCACAATCGAGAACCGTCGCATTGTCAACATGTTGACATTGCTGGTCCATATTCGTCCTCGATATTCTTTAGAAACTTGATAGCCTTCAAGGTCAATACCCCCCAGAAGCCCAATGCACATGAGCTTCACCACCTAATAAAAACTCCCCCATATGATATATTAAACCCGGACTTTAGATGCCGGTCTTATTCCCGATGTTATCAACAAAACAGGCGTGGAGAAAAGGTTAGCAAGTCCTCCGTAAAATATAGGAGTATTTACAAGTTCAGGCATAATCTACGCCAGACTAGACCATTAGCAGGTCAAAGTTCACTTCGGCAAATTAAACTAGCTAGGAAAGGGATAAGGTAGGTTCTTTGAGTTTGGACTAAAAGCCCTGCACGTGTTCCAGACTTTGGGGTAATGCCACCTCACTTTGTATGAATAAGGACTAATTATCGGCACATCGGAAGCTTTCATGATTGAGGGGTAGAAGCACCAAAAAAAGCGCTCTGGACAAATGAGTGAAGACTTTAAGAGTAAATAGCAATTTATAAAGCTCAAGCAAACCGCAGACTATATGTCCCTTCCGGATGATGTTTTAATCTCGTAAAACCAAACGGTGTCTAAAGTTTAGCTCCTTCCCTCTTCTGGACTGTTTTCCAAGTGTCCAGTATCGTGTTATTTGTGCTATCGAGTCTTTCTTGGGTAGCCTTGTAGAGTTTGGGGATACCTGACTCGTCGTAGCTCAAGCCCTCCAGCACCATAGACGCCACTCCTTTGGCTGACAAAAAGATCTGTGGCATACCGTGTCCGCTGAACCCGGCAATCACAAACTGATTCTGTCTGCCAGGGACAGTGCCAACATGGGGTACCCCATCGGATGAGTATCCCATGACTAGTCTTTGAGTCAGTCACTATTGAACCAAGGTGGGGAATTGAACTTACTTCCAGTCCAGACCTTGGATGTATACGCACCGCTGTCCTCCCAACCGTGAAACACGCGCTGCATGTAGCCATCGAAATACGTCTTTGCAGACTCGATCAACTTGTCGTCTTTGACATTGTTGTACCATTCCGGGAGATCATGGTAGTAAACCGATCGTGCACCACCAACTATAATACTTCCATCAATCCTTGGAATAAGGTACTCGTACTTGGTGTCTGACCAGCGAATAATGTACGAGTTAGTCAGTAAAGCCGCTGGCTTCGTACCGGGCTTGATGTGACTGCAGATGCCCCGCACTGGAACGATCTTGTCCGCAAACTCGGGTAAAATGGATGATGTGTAAGCGTTGGTTGCATAGATAATCTTTGCTGCACGGATCTTGCCGCGAGGAGTCGTCAGTGTCAGATAACCCTCCTGATCAGGCTTCTCAGTAACTGCAACAACAGGCGTGTTTGTCTGCAGATTGACATTGGCATCAACAGCCTTGGACAGTAGTTGGAGAATGAGCTTGTATGGCCAACAGTGACCTGCCGTGTAAGAAAAGCAGCCCTTGGCTCCTTTAACACCCGATAGCTATCAAATTGACCATCAGTATGATATAAAGTATTCAGATGGAATCAGACATCACTTACCCTTTCAGCTTCAGCACCTTGAGCAAAGTAGACATCTTGCATAACAGAAACCCCGTTCTTTCTGAGCGCATCTACTCCCGATTTTATCTTGTCCAAGATTGCATCTGACATGAGCGCATCGATAGCGCGGGTATAGACAAAGTCGCAGTCAACACCTTCTTGCTCAATAGCCTTCTTAACAGCAGCGAGGTTCTTGGCCTCGAACTCAGCAGCCTCAGCTGCAGCTTCAATGCCATAAGTTGCCAGAAGATTGGCAGGCCTATTGTACGGATCGGGCTTGAGATGACCGCCTATATCAAGAATCATTAGACTGGGAACTCCACAATGAACAAACGAAGAATCACCTACCATTACGTCCGGTGGCTCCCGAGCAAGCTTGCCGAGCTTCAAGAATCACAATCTTGGGTGCAGGAACGCCCCGAGCCTTGCATTGCTCAAGAATATGATAGACTGTCGCGACGCCTGCGTAGCCAGCACCAATAACGGCAATGTCGACTTGGGCAGGGAGTTCAGCAGTTGAGCGATGATTATCGAGAGGATGAGGGTCCGACCTCCAAAAGGAGGTTGTGGCGTTATCAACAGGAAGCGGAGAAGGCGACATAGTGATAGTGGCTGCGGCTGAATAAATTGCAGGGTGATATGCCTGGAACACTTGTTATCTGTCTGTCACAAAATTGGATAAAGGGCCTAGTGAATTGTTAAGTAAAATTGGAGTAAGCAGCCGGCTGGGTTATAAGCTAGATAAGCCCCACTTTATTGGTCTGATACGACTAAACAGAAGTGGATGTAACCCCCTGTAGCAGTAAGACCGAAAGATTACAAGCTACCATCCATCTATCCATAGCCGAAGAACAAGGGCAAACTCTATTGTGGCCAATTCAAAGTCGGACAATGTGCTTAACCGCTATCAGCTTGACCGGCCCGGTCGTTTGCGGAGTAAAGACGTTCGAGTGCCTAACATGCCCATGTTGCATCACGATCAACCTCTCCTCCCTAGATTACCCCGGACCATTCTCGGATGAAACAAGATTTGAACTTGGATAATTACTAAAGATTGATACAGTCATTGCCGGCCCGGCCTCAGGGGAAGGCTAGGTTATTTGGCAGTATCTTTCAGCCTACCGTTACATTTCCCGGTACTACCTACTCAACATATGCAGGTCAACATATTCAGGATATCACGGCAATCTAGTGCCCTGGTATCTGAATCATGTCTGGGGATACCCCGCGATAAGACATCGGGCCGGCCAATAAGGGGGAAATCTACCCGGTACTACCCTATGCCATGAGAAGTGAGGAGTTCATGCTACCAATTTAGTGCAGCCAATGATACACGCGGTATTAACGTTCCTTTGCAAGCGCAATCATTATATACGAGCCAAAAAGCCTGTTAAGCTCGCATTGCTACAACCAAGCATCTCTCATCGTACAAACAGATCATCATCGTTTGTATCATGGCGACTTCAATCCCAAAAGACGATACCAAGATTACAGGTCAGAATGATCTTGCTCCAACCCCCAGCTACATTGACGGCGAAGTTCTCGATGCGGAAATTGACCATGGGTACCTAAACGCTTCAAAATTCACAAAGTTCTACAGGAGCGTTCTGTTCCAGATGGTACTGCTTGGACTGTAAGTCGTCGTCTCACCAAACCTTGGATCACTGTAACTAATCTACAGTTCTTTAGTCTCTCCTGTGTTGGCCCAGCCATGTCGGATGCCATCTCCAACCTTGGAGGTGGTGGTCTCTCCACCCCGTATTTGGCAAACTTGGCGGCCTCGCTGAACTACACGGCTGGCTGTTTGCTTACCCTCTTCGGCGGCCCCTTGATCAACAAGTTTGGTATCAAGTGGTCTTGCATCATAGCTGCGGTGGGGATGCCTCTTTCAGGCTCTGCGTACTACGTATGCGCAAAGTATCGTATAAATTGGTATCTTATCTTGGCAAAGGTAATTATAGCCCACACATCTATCTATAAATCTGCCAGGGCTGACGAGTTGGCTAGATGGTTACAGGATTCACATATGGCTTTCTATACGTCGCAGAGTCTACCGCCATGTTATCCTACCCGCTGGCAAACGACAGGGGCTTATATCTAGGTGAGCAATTTCTGATCTCTGTATATAGCAGCTGCTAACAGGTTTAACCAGGTATCTGGTCAGCTATGCGAAGCTCGGGCAGCGTCATCGGAGGCGCCATTAATTTCTCCAATAACCACGGCGAGTCTAAAGCGGGAGGAGTTATATGGTCTACCTACCTCGTCTTTATTGCCTTCGGTGAGTCTCACCTACAAAACTACCGATGATGAAATCATCTGACGAGAAAACAATAGAATGTACCGGCCTGATTTGGGCTTTCTTGCTGTCACCCACCAGACGGGTGCGACGTCGTGATAGCACCAGGGTTTCCATGAGCGGTAAATCCAGCTGGAAGCAAGAGTTTGCTGCCTTGTTGAAGCACTTGCAGCGCAGAAAGGCGAGTTACTTTATATTTGCAGTTGCGAGCGATGGCTGACATTCGATCAAGACCTGGTTCATGGCGTTGCCCGCCTTCTACTCGTTCTTCTGTGGCGGAACAATGGGCACTTATCTTTCGTTGCACTTTTCCGTGCGAGCGCGAGCGTTATCTTCTCTGCTCTTCCGTGAGTATATTTAATCCAGCCGCCGCGCACAATACTAATCCGATGTGAACCATTAGCAACCCTATCCATCGTCGTCGTGATTGCCTACGGAAAGCTTTTGGACAGATCCAGCTGGTCCCAGCCTAAGCGAGCGTGGATCTCTTTTGCCTGCTGGGTTATTCCCCAGGCAGCCTGCTTCATCTGGATTGGTATCGAGTACGCAAAATTCGGCGGAGGCAAACTAGAAAACGCTCTGGACTATCAAACGTATGCTCCTCCCAGGTCCCATATCTCACGGATTACTAACGGCCTTTTTTCTTAAAGCAATACCAGGAGATGGGCCGAAGCCTACCTCCCATATCTGATATTGATGGCATGCAGCTACGTGTGCCAGCTGTCTCTGTACTGGATTCTCGGCACTTTCTCCACTGATGCCGGATCATCTGCCCGCTCAGGAGGTCTGCTTCGGGCTTTTGAAACCGCGGGACAAGCTGTTTCGTACGCCATCAACTCTCACAGTGGCTCCGACGCCAGAATCCCTTTCTATGTTCACGCTGCAATCCTGGTCCTCACTATCCCCTGCATGGTGTTCCTGATTCGACTGGTTCCTGAAACGCCTGCTAGCACGGATATTGATGTGGAGCCTATCATTGAGGGCGTACCGGCTAACAAGCAGGTCGATTGAAGTGTTGGATAATGGAGGAAACTGCAGGGAACCTCTGAAGGCTGATGAGGATAATGAAAGAGATGCTGCATATGCGGGTTGTGGACTTTACAGGGACCTACCCATTCCTGTACTGATAAACATCCGCAAGCGCATTGTCTCCATCTCGTACAGAAGACACATTCGCCTTTTCCTCGCTTCTGAACATTCCGCGTACAGCCAATAGGGAACTGTTGGTAGGATCCATGCATCAGACAAGCTTACAATCATGTATCTCTACCATGTTTAGTCTTTTAGTTTCGCTTTCTGAATGAGAACTGGTTGTTTTCTTTATTTAGTATCTGTGTGCCTTTGAGAGTCCAGATGTCGATTGCATTAATGTGCATATCGTCGCAAACAGCCATAATCCTAGAATTATTATCATCCTAACATCAGCATGACAGTCATGCCACAATAGAGTATATCGGAAACGCCGCGGTTAATAGAGTGGCGCGTAGAATATTACAAAGCTATGCTCGCGGATGAACTCGGCAGCTCAAGAGGTTTCTGACACCTTTACACAATATCACCTTCTCGTCTTGATTCAATAATAACTCTTCACTATATGTTGTTGTTAGAATTTATCCTAGTCATGAGCTGATGCAAACCGCGAGCCTTACCTCGGTCATGATTTTCTTCTACAGCGAATAGCAAGACTTGCATGTCTGGACTTCTATTCAGCTTAGAACTAAGTCGTATAAGAGACATGGAAATTAGGTACGGATTTGTTGGCAGTATGTATCTTACGGTTGGTCAAACAACTCATCATTGTAAGAACTAGAGCTTTATGCTAATACCGCCTTTCAAATTTTCCATCCAGAGTCTGCTAGCTACATGGCTAATACCTTACAACTTGGGAACGTCGTCAACCGTGAGTGTACCTGTTTTCTGAATAAGGTATTCCTCAATAGCCACGTCTTTTCCTGCTTCTTTACCGTAGCCAGACATTTTGATTCCCCCGAATGGAGACTCGGCGCAAGAAGAGTTACCTGTAGAGAGTTGTTAGTTTGTTGGACTGCCATCTACACGACGGAACATAACATACCAGTATTCATCCCGATCATTCCAGCCTCTAGGCTCTCCAAAAGTCTCCAGGTTCGCGAGACATCCTTGGTAAAGAAGTAGGATGCTAAGCCCATTGACGTAGCATTTGCCTTCTGAACAACCTCATCTTCGGTTTCGAACTTGTATAGGCCCAGAATAGGCCCGAAAATTTCTTCTTGAGTTGTGAGCATGTCCGAGGTCATGCCTGAGATGATAGTTGGCTCGAAAAAATACCCATTCAGATTCGCCGGCTGTTTACCTCCGCAAAGAACCTTGGCTCCCTTACTGACAGCATCTTGGATATGCTTTTTGACCTTCTCCACGCCACGACCGGTGGTGAGCGGTCCCATGGTAGAACCCGAATCAGCTCCGTGTCCCACGCGGAGTCTGCTGGTGGCCTCGAGCATCATTTGGGCAAACTTGTCGTAGACGCCGCTTTGCACATAGACTCGATTGGCATGGGTGCATGCTTGGCCAGCGGTACGCCACTTGAGTATCATAAGAGCAGCGACAGCTTGGTCAAGATCACCATCATTGAAGATGATAAAAGGACAATTGCCACCCAATTCCATGGTGACCTTCTTTAATCCGTCGCTGCAATGTCTTGCGACGATGCTGCCTACAGCGGTACTGCCAGTGAATGTGACCTTGCGTACGAGCGGATGCTTGCAGAGCTTCTCGCTAACCGATGGGGTATTGGCATTATCAGTGGAGATAACATTAAGCACTCCAGGAGGCACACCCGCGCGAAGGGCAAGATCTGCCAAGGCCATAACACTAAAGGGTGTTTCTGGTGATGGTTTGACGATCATGGAACATCCTGCGGCCAGAGCGGCCGAAACTTTGCGGATAATCATGGCGACGGGAAAGTTCCAAGGTACAAGAGCAACGCTCACACCGATTGGCTGCTTAATAACAAAGGTTCGACGATTGGATATAGCGGGCTGAGCAATAGAACCTCTGACCCGCTCAGCTTCGCCGGCGAACCACCAAGCGAAACCAAGGGCGTAATCGACCTCGCCTACAGCCTCTGCCATAGGCTTTCCAGTCTCGAAGACAACGATCTTGGCGATATCCTCTCGTGCATTTGTGATGAGCTCATGCCACTTGAGAAGGAACTTGGCTCGTTGGCGAGGGTTGACATGGCGGTAGCTTTGGAAGGCAGCATGTGACGATTCGACGTATTTATCAACATCGGCGACCTCGTTCGTGGGACTGGTGGCCCAAATCTTGCAAGAGCCGGGGTCTGCAAAAAAGTTATATGAGCTTGCATTCATTACCTGATGCCGTAGATGATGGGCCTAAGCATACCTTCAACATCAAAGCGTTTTCCAGACTGGGCTTGGACCCATTGGCCGTTTAATAGTGAAGCCTCGTGCAGGAGGGACGGATCATCCAGCTGTAAGCCACTTGTTAGTTATACTATGATATACTGCCAGTAGGGATAGGAAAAGACCTTGAAAGGCAAGTTTCGCGTCATGTTGTTTCTCTCAATGATGAATACTCAAATATCGATGTCTATAGAAGTATATCCAGGTTCACTCTGGAAATCCCATAAACTTATATAATACACATGATTGAATTTAGCTTGATGTTCTGGAGTACCAAAATTGCGACCGGCGCCCTTACAAACTTACAGTTAGTAGGCCTTCTGTCACTTTGTGTGGACGGCCGTATACGATGTTGAAAGTCACTAGTTCCATGAAACCCTCCTCCTCTAGAGTCTTACGGCGCCCGGAACCATTTGTTAGTCAGTGAAACGTTTGTCATAATCTCGAGGAGCCATCCGGTCCGTGTCTCATGGTCAATCTTGCTAGAGAATTGCCGGATTATCGGATAACACGGATTGTAGTAGAACACGGCAGTTCCCCGCTTCAGTGAGGGGTCACCGGGGCTATTCAGGGGAACCGGTGAGAGTCGCGAGCCGGTCCGGGGCCTGTCCTTACTAGCTTATCAATACCCCAGCAGTTCGCATGCTACTTGATTCCGGACTCGGAGCCGGCCCCTTGGCTCCTGTTGGGGAAATGATCTTCTATCGACCATCTTGGTTACGCGCTTCTTGATAGCACTGAGCCTATCGACGATATTTGAGAACTTTATGGGCAAAGATATCGTAACCTTTACGTATGCATATAGAACTAAGTAACGAAACGAGGCTGCTGCTTGGGAAGGGCAAAGCGGCAAAGAGCATGACGGGAATTTGTCTATTGTGGTCGAACGCCTATAAGGCTTATATTTATCAGCTTGTGGAAATATTTTGCCCTAAGAATTAGTAATAATTACAAAATTGAAACAAGTCCTATAATAGCCCTGAGCTCATAATCGAGTCTGGTGCGCCGACATTTTTAGGTTAATGTTCCTGATTGACAGGTGCTGAGTAGGATGCAACCGTCTTGATAGCCAGGAATTTAGATAGAAAACTCTGTTTCGATATAGACGTGATAAAGAATGGCCCATTAGCTGAATGTAAGAATCTTTTGTGCGACAACTGCCATAATATTTGAATGTATAGAAAGGCTTGACATAAGGAAGAACGTGCATACAACATGATGTTTAGCCATCAGCATCTGAGGGCGAAGATTCCAACTTTAACTGAAATAGAGAGCATGAAAATAAGCTATTAGAGTATATGCACCTGTCTCAAAGGCGCCCGTTTAAATTGGGCCTGCATTTCTTGATTCATTAATTTTTGCCTGTTTCATCTCCTCTATTGCATATCTTCCCATTGTAACCATCAAAATAGCTTCATATTACACCCTCCAAGTTTTATGTTTGCTTCTACTTTGAATCCTTCTAAATGTTCAATCTATGTCTCTTGCGATTGTTGTAATGTGTTCCTGGTCACTGCCAAAAGCGACCGAATCGTAGACTGAACCTCAGCCATCGTTGATGATGACATGCAATCCGCTATTCCCAAACTCCCACAGTGCATGAACTTGGACTGAAATGTCCTCACCGTATGATACAGATGTTTCAATTGGTAGTCTACCACCGTTGCAAGCAAGATCAATCTCAGAGGCGGGTCAAGCTTGAGGCCTGCGACCCGGCAGTCTACCGAGTCGAACAGCGTGCAGTCATGGTTCGGTGCTGATGATGAGGAGACAGCGTTACGGATCTCGTGTAGTATTTGGTCGTATGTAGATAGTAGCAGAGACAAGGGCGTCAATACAAGGTGAAGAACAGTCTGCCAATTGGAACAAACTGAGTCTGTCGCATCGCCATTGTTTTTCACGCATTGGTGCAATAACTCGGTTACAACGCCAAGGGTCTCTTGTACCGGTTGCATGGCTGCTTCTATGTATTTCGCCGGTCGAGATTGAGTATTAGTGCTCCTTGAACGAGCGGGCGGTAATCTTGTGCGTAGTAGTTCTTGCTGAAGGCTCGATAATCTCTCGAGCGGGCTGGATGCATTCGTTGTAACATTGGCAGGGCGTAAATGGGGATCGATGATGGAGTCGTTTGAGCTAATAGGTGGGCTAGTGGGAACAGACCACGGGTCTTCATTCATGGGCATATCAAGATATGGATGTGTGCTATTAAAGTTGCCGAGGCTGTTTGTAAAGTCGAAAGAGTCGAATAATGCCGAATGGTCTGAAACAAGATCAGCGCTGCATTAGAGATTGGCGAAGACGGAGACTTACCTGTAATGCAACTATCGCCGAGCTGTGGAGGTGATGGAGGCATGGATATCCCCGAATCCGCAGTCAATGCATCTCCATCCGAGAGGTTATAAAATGCAGTCTCAGAAATCGTATGTGTTTGTTGTGTCTCTCTGCCTGCTATTGACGCTTTACTAGGTCTTCCAACCTTGAGAGCAGGGCTATAAGTGCAGACCGAGTCATCACCAAGACATCGCGAGCATCCGTCCAACTCCCCAGAGCAGCGCAATTTACGAGAATGACACCTGTCGCAGGCAAGCCTTTTTCTGGGTTGCGGACTGTGCATTTTGGCGGAGAAACAAGACGGAAATCGGGAATACAATAAAATAATTGGGTTTCACTTACGGAAATGAGAATGCAGAAGAAATCACCAACGGGCTTTAACGTTCTATTTGGATGGTAATGTAGCAGTTGAGTACTTCAAATGGAAGGATTCGGAATTACGGTTTCACTTTGGGACATGCTTTCACGAATATCCAAGTTCAGAATCAGATTTACGGTTGCCTATTGTAGGCAGATGTTTGCTTTTTGGCATGCATTGACTCCACTGAAGGATCTTCGCTGGGCGCTTGGAGAGACTGCACTGAGACAGATATGGACATAATCCTGTGATAACGCACTCATCGTACCACCCGCAATAAAGGATCTCAAACCTTGAGCGGCAGAGATTTCGGCATCTTCCACCATTGTAATTGCACAAAAGTTTAGACGGAAACAGACTGTTCTTATCCTGAATCACCCCACAAACTTAGGGGACCATGCAACACCGTTACCCGACGTTACATTCTTGTCTCATCAATCTTCCTTCTCACCATCGAAAGCACCCTTTCTTGGAGACGGCAAGGTAACCTTTAGTCTAGCTTCGGGCAATTTTGTGCCATTCCCGCTTACCCGACAAACAAGTACAGCATTGGCAGTTCAACGGTAGTTGAAGGCCTAAAATCGTACCGTCATTAGAGTAAAAGTGTGCTAGCAGCCCTCCAATCTTACCTACTAGTGACCGAAGCATACGCTGAGGCGAAACAGCCCTGTGTGTCGGAGCTGGGTCATCAATCTTGGCGTGCAGCGGAACATGCCAAGGTTTTCCCGTTTGGTGCTAGAAATGTTCTCTCTAAGAAAAGAACTCTCTTCATACTCTGCATGAGGGTTTCTATGTATCATATCATGTTGCACAATGATGAAAAATTACAGCCAAGAGTTTCCTTATCTTGTTCTTGTTGTCGGAACCAACACCACGTCGTAGCGCAGGTGTCAAAAGATTCACCATCTTTTCTCCGATATTCCAACGGTCCAGGAACAACCCCAACAAAAGGGTCCTAAATCCACCGGAATCACGAGCTTTATATCCGTATATCGTACGTTAGGTAATAAAAGGAATAATCAGTGGGTCATTCTCAAACTCGGCCCATCGCAAGCAGCCTATTTTCGTTTCTGGTCAGCATTTTACGTATCTGCCTCATGCGATTCAATTTTTACTCAGACCGGAGTAAAGCTTCCTCCTACCCTCCGTTCGATTACCCTGCAGTGCAGATACTTACTGTGTGGCTGTTATAGCACCAATGGCATCATTACGCACGCGAGCTGCGTGTTTTAGCCGTTGGGTAAAACGTGATTTTACTTGCATCGGTTGGTTGCATCGGGTGATACAGGGTTGCATAGAGCCTCTCACAAGGATCAACGGAGCTTTTCAATGCATGTCAGATTGTATAACCGGATGCCACCTTGTGAGTAGCCATTCACGAGGGCAAACAAGCCTGCAGGTTTTGGCAGCTTCCTATTCAAATACGCGAACCATCGGTAGGTTTATCGCGTCTCTGTTTTAAGCTTTTCAACGTCAGATTTTAAGTACAGTTGATCATCAACTCTTTGACAAAAGATACGGAAATACTGGTTCCTCTCACTCGCGCTGTCAGCTTCGCTTAAGTCGTTTGGAACACAATGAGGTAATCGCTGGTCTTCATGGTCAAGATCTGCACCAATAAAGTTCGGGCTATCTTCATTGGCTAAAATAAGATATGAAGATCACGTCGCGTGAGGCTAAAATGAGGAGTGAAGCAAGATTAGGAGTCACGAGCAACATGCTAATAGGGCACGGAGGAAGACAGCAAATGCGGCTTCACAGTTGCAAAAGGGATAGAGTTTGGCAGAGTAACCTGGAATATTGAATTGCTACCTAATTATGCCAACCATGTTAAGTAGAGTCCAGAGTTATCTGCCATTTTCAAGATCCTCCCCAAGTATCAGTACACGCGACTACAACTGCGGACAACTCCGCCCCAATGAGCAGGTGATAAGCTCCAAAAGATGCCTAAGAAGAAACGCCAACGGGCTTCTGGCAAATACCACCTTGACCAACCTACAATCTAGTTAGTCATCTTATCATTGGAAACTGATCAAGACCAACTTACAATCTCGGCAAGGCCACAGCAGCGGGCGCGCTGGCCAGACTTGGCACAGATGGCCTCAAAGTCCTTGGCATCCTTGGGAGTCTCGGTAGCTGCCACATTTGTTAGAAAATTCTCATATTCACGCGTGGATGGTATACTCACGAGAATTGCAGTCGATGGAGACGACACCAATGAGGTTGACACCACAGCACTGGGGGTTGCCGAAGAGGCCACCGCTGGGGCAAGCTTCGTAGTTGGCGGAGGCGGCAGGCAGGGCGAAGGCGGTGCCAGCGAGGAAGAGAGAGGCAATGGTGTAGAACTGCATGATTGCGGTGTTGGAAGATTGTTTTGGTTGGACAAGTTTGGGAACTTGGAAGAGATCTATCTGGATGGATTGTTTGAATGCTGAGTGATGATGGTGAAATATCTTGAAAGCTGGTGCAAGAGGTAGACTTTATAGAGAAAGATGCTCAACAATTCCAAGACAGGTCATCTCTCGTTGGTATTCTTGCTGTTATCTTTCTCCCCTACTCTTCCAAGTGAACCTTGAGGGTCTTAGTGGGACGATTCTCTTTCCGGCGACTCCAACCTCAAAGGCTAAAGTTTGGAATGTTTCTCAGCTCTGCATCATCCTCTCCTGACGCAGTAGGATGCATCGTGGTCTCAGTATGGATTACCAGGCTGTTATGCATCTCGGCGCTAGCTGGTCGCATTTGCAGATCATCATGTCCTAATGTCTAAAAAGTGGCCTACCCCAGAGTATTGAATTTCGAGTAAATAATCAGCAAGTTTAACCCAGAACTCTGTATTATGGAGTTGCTAGTAGTGTTCCCAATCAAGCAACGAAACTCTATTAAACGAAAATCGTGAATTGTTTTAAACCTTTCAGCAATGTTGATTGTTGAGAGGCTGCATCAGATATCGGTGTTTAGTCTGCGATTAGAAGGATAACAAAGAAATTAATCGGCGATACGAAAGAAAGATTCGATAGTAAGAATAGAAAGAGATTAAAATTACAATAGATCAAACCAACAAGGGAGAATGCAAGGAGCATCCCGCGAGTTGAGTTTCGGAAGTCGGTATCAGAAACAATGAATTACATAGGTGCAAGGGATGTCTCATGAATCAGATATGGCTTACTCAATGACAACTAACGCCGCATGCCTCACCCAGCTGCCGTACCGATGTCTTATACGAAAACCAGGCACCAGGCGTCGATCATATCCCTATGCGCGGAGAATTTCCATATAATTAATTGGACCTGCGGAGAATTCCCCACGCCACGATGTTACCGGGAACACGGCCGAAAGAACCTCCCTCATCAATGTCTCAGACGTCAGAAAATAGTTGCAGATCGCTTCTTATTCTATCATATCAACAAATCGGTTAGTGGCTACGAATACTGACAGGTTGACGATCTCTACTCGATTTCAACAAGGCGTTCCCTGTTATGCATGCTTTAGTGAATACAAACAACTACCACGAAAGCTGAAATAAATGGAGTTACACGTACTACACATCAGAGCAGGCAATGATCCTCAGTTTTAGCAATGCAAAAAAAGGTTCTGCGATTAAATTATCAAATTATCACAAAACTATGTCCCAGAATAGGAATTATTAAATTATTGCAATAAGCGACTAAATTTGGAATTAAACACCCGTAGTCAGGCAGTAGGTTCCAGACTACCAAACAACTCAACTAAAGCTACCTCCACTCTCAACACATTACTAACATCAGAACTAAATAATTAGGTAGAGCTAACTGAATTTACAGAATACCCAAGAAGAGGAATCCAAGCCCAAAGATAGCCATGAGGCCAAGCTCACCGTAAGCGGTTTTGGCAGCAGCAGCAGCGACGACAGATGGTTTTCCAGGTGTAGAGTCACCAGTAGGAGTGGAAACAGGCTTCTCTCCTGAGGGGTTGGGAGCCACGGAAGTTGCCATAGATGCAGGGGGTTGAGGAGCTTTTCCTCCAGCACCGCAAGTTGTGCAAGAAGGGGAGTTGGGCTGCTCTGATGTGTCCTTGCCCGGCTTGGACACCTCAGGGGGAGAAGCAGGGGAGTGTTTGGGACCGCCACACGTGGTACATTCTTCTGGATGAGGACCTTCAGGAACTGGCTTGGCAGATGGGGCTGACGGCACAGGTTGAGGCTGAACCGGAGGCTTGCCAGAAGGCTGCTCCCCAGAGTGGCATGTCTCACAGTGATCGGGCTGTGGCTTGGGTGGCTCGTTGTCTTTGCCAGGGGGACTATGTCCCTTGGTAGGGGTAGCCTCAGCACACGGAACAGTGAGTGTCGCGGTGATAGGCTCAGAACCGCACGAGTTACAAACAGTGACGGTTGAAGTGAAGCCAGGCGGAACTCCAGTAGTGCGAGGCTGACACTTTTCCTTGTGACAAGCCTCAGTGATGGTGTAGGTATGCAGACGCAGACCCGTGGAGCAAAACTCGTGATACTCAGTGGTATACACGGTATGAGGTCCGCTACCACCAGTGCCATTACCAGACCAAGTGCTGGTCGGCTCAATTATGGTGGTGGTGATGGTGGGAAAGGTCCTAGTTGAGGTAACGCAAGAGGTTGTTTCTGCGTTGACTGCAAGACCGGCAGTCAAGAGAAAGGGGACGAGAGACTTGAAGGTGTGCATTTTGAAGCGAGTGACGAAGCGAGTGACAAGTGTGAGTTTGTACAAGATGTGAGTTGAACGAGTGAAAGTTGTCAAATGACTTGTATGTCTGCAGTTCCAACAAAATCACTTCGCCTGATGGATTATATATCAATAGCCTGCTGATAAGACGACCTTTCTAAGATTACAATCAAACCTTCATGCCTCGGGCTCGCGGAAAATCTTCTTGCAGCCGAGTTGAAACCAAACATGCACAACGCAGCTGAAGCCAGAACTTAAACATTCATAGTATTTCCGAAGCAGGTAATATGATATCGTTGCCTTGCATGATGAGTCGTATGTTAAATCTGTTTCAGGAAGTTGATCAGCGGCTAATATCTCCGATGGGGCCTCGCCTACCGGGGAGAATGTGAGACAGCAGGAAATAGTGTCAGATAGTTCAATGTCGAGAGACAAAGTTTTGCGATGGAAGCTGAAAATTTTCAACTTTGGTTGTTGGTGGCGTCGTCGAGTTGATTTTGGCATATCTAAACTCAAACATAACAATTTTACCGAGTTTGTTGGGTTGTTGTTCAAGAGTCCTTATCTCCATCCAGCGTTCTGAGAGTGTATATACAGCACCTCTGCAGCCCGGGTTCAACGTAAATTATTTGATTATCAACAATAACTTTTCATTAATCACTTGACTACACTCGTTTACTTCACATCGCTCGCTTCTTGCACTTCCTGCCAACCCTCGTTTGTCACCATGAAGTCTAAGCTTATCTTTGTCACTTCCCTTCTGGCGCAGGTTGCTCCGGGACTTTCTCAAGCATCTGATAACCCCCTTTGCACTGATATTGTCAATCTTCAACCCATTGAATATGACTTCCTTCAGCCTATTCTCATAGACTCATTCTTCCCGGCCAACACTGACATTGTCCTCGATGATGGACATGTCATCCATGTCACCGATGCCCCAACCTCTTTGAGCACGGTCTTGACAGATGTTTCAACCAGCTTGACAACACTGACCAGGTAAGTCCATCCACCTCGAAACAAAGAGCCCTATAACATGACTAATCACTGCTGACTAGTGTTGCCAACGGAAACACTCCTGGTGGAGGGTACATCACTTACACCGTGCCAGCGGATCCTCGCGATATCGGAAACCACCCTGTCACCAAAACATATCCTGCCACTGAGCCCGGCCAGCCTGGAGTAGTCATCATTCAGACGCCAACCTCTCCCCCTAAGGCTGATGGAGTTCCTCCTTCTTCAGTCCCTTATGTCACAGTAACAACCACTGGAGACTTCCCTTCCTTGACCACACAGACAATCAGCCCCAATAAGCCAGGGGCAACAGGAAGTGTTATTGTCGAGGTGCCTTCTTCAGCGCCATACATCACAACTACTACCACTGGAGACTTTCCATCCCTTACCACAAAGACCGTTACCCCTGATAAGCCTGGTGCGACAGGAAGTGTTATTGTTGAGGCGCCTTCTTCAGTCCCTTACATTACAACAACCACCACCGGAGACTTCCCCTCCCTCACTACAAAGACCGTTACTCCTAATAAGCCGGGAGCCACTGGAAGCGTCATTGTAGAGGTACCCTCTTCAACACCATATGTCACAACCACTACCACCGGAGACTTTCCTTCCCTCACCACACAGACCATTACTCCCAACAAGCCAGGGGCAACAGGAAGCGTCATTGTGGAGGTACCCTCTTCAACACCATATGTCACAACAACCACCACCGGAGACTTTCCTTCCCTCACTACAAAGACCGTCACTCCTAATAAGCCGGGAGCCACGGGAACTGTTATTGTGGAGGTCCCAACCAACAGCCCTGACCCCTCTTCAGCATCCTTTGTCACAGTCACTAGTCCAGGTGCTCCAACTGACAGCACCCGTACAAGCACTATTTCCCCAAGTGGCTCCAACGAGCCTGGAACTGTCATCGTTGTTGTTCCAAGCTCTCAGGCTCCACCAGCCTCTTCAGTACCATTTGTCACTGTTACAACCACTGAGAGTACACTCAACCCAACTGATGACCCTGTCACATCTACTATCTCCCCAAGTGGCTCATCTGGCACCGGTACTGTAATTGTTGAAGTGCCACCTTCAAACTCCCCGGCTTCTTCCGTACCCTTTGTTACTGTTACAACCACTGAAAGTACCCTCAACCCCACAGACGATCCTGTTACCTCGACTATTCCACCAACAGGATCAGCGAGCACCGGTACTGTGATCGTCGAAGTGCCACCCTCGGGTTCCCCCAGTGCTTCGAGTGTGCCTCTCGTTACTCGTACTGTTACTGGTGACGATGGTAATGGTGAACCCTCTACAACAACCATCCTTCCTACCACAAGTGGCGGGTCAGGCACTGTGATTGTTGAAGTTCCTCCTTCGACCAACAGCCCATCATCTTCTGCAGCAGAGACTTCAAGTCCCAGCCAGTCCCCCTCCGATGGCAACCCCTCGAGCACACCAGCTAGTTCACCTGCCAGTAGCTCAGCAGCTTCCTCAAACACTGCGTCTGAGGCACCATCAACCTCCAGCCCAGCCTCGTCAGCTCAGACTTCCTCGCCTGGTTCCTCCACAGAGTCAGCTCCCAGCTCAACCTCAAGCGAAGCGGCCTCCGACTATGACCCCTGCCCTAACAGTCTCTATGGGAACCCCGAGTGTTGTTCCGTCGATGCTCTTGGTGTTGCAGACGTTGAATGTGATTCACGTAAGTATCTCCACCTTGACAGCAACAAGATCAAACCTAATACAATCAACAGCTACCGAGTCCCCTACCGATGCAGACGACTTCCAGGCGATCTGCGCAGCCACTGGCAAACGTGCTCGATGCTGTGTTCTTCCAGTGGTAAGTCTTACTCTTTGGTGGGAAACGTCAGATACTAACATATTTCGTGCTTCAGCTTGGCCAGGCGCTTGTTTGTATGACACCTGTCGGTGTCTCCAACTAGACCGACAGAGTGCAACTCTTGATTGGTAGTTAAAGCTTGTGATCTTTCGAGGAGTGTTCAGGCAGGACTTTTCATTCGTACTATTCATCGCTATCTGTGAGCAAAGTTGATGACGTCCAATTGATCCATTCGGCCTTATTTGATTGGTTCGTCTTTCTGCTATCACAACCCGCCCTGAAACCGGGGTTAGGTACTGAGGGAACTGTATTTAATCCACAGTACATAATAATGCACTATGCATCTTAATGGTATTGCTTATACTCATATCAACGGACTTCCAAGTGACAGATTTCATCATCGCAACCTTGTTAAATCTGTTTCTTGCAAGTATAATTATGTTTCCTGATATTGACTTGCACATAAACAAGGCTCTAGGACTCTATACTTAGTAGCACCTATCTGGTGTTTATCAGAATCACAATTGCTGTGACGATGTGGCTTGAAAAAGCTGGCTGAGCTGTTTTGAGGCCCGCCATCGTGTCACCAGCGTTAGTCCTAGAACGAATATTGGCTAAGGAAAATCAGGCCGGCAGCCCGAACTCGAGAGGGAATTTCCGCCGTAGGAAACGTTCCTTTCCTCGATATCCTCCGTAAAAGCTGTTCGAGTATTCTTCACAGTATCTCAAACGCCCCTCAAGGTATCGATACACATCTATACGACTTGGGTAGCATGTTGTCTCAGTCCAGACTTACAACAGGCAGTCCAGCTGCTAACCGACAAAATGCCAAGCCCCAACAAACTAGCAAGGTCAAAACGTGGAGAAACTTTGTCAAAATTTTCCTTAGGACCATCGGACTCAAGATGATATGTTTCTTGTTCAAGTCGAATCGCCAGAGAAACCCAAGATCCTTGCCAAGAGATCTCAACGCATTGCACTTGCGCACTGCGCAGTCCATGTGATTCCGGCCTCGCTTACTATTGGACTCAGCGCCTTGAACTTTGTCGGATATTTTATCGGGGGCGAGTTGCAAGGCAAGCAAAATGACGATGAAACTAAATTGGCCTTACTGCAAGTCGCAACCAAGGTCCAGGAACTTCTTATCGTGGCAAGTATGGCCACGGTGATATTCCACGCATTGCGGTCAGAGATCATGTTTGGGCCTGGTTTGCCGCTTGGTCTTCTTGTTTCTGGCTTCTCGTTCTCGTCTATCTCGTAAGTTCTTAGGTATATGACTTGACTGCTTCCCCACTAATGACTATGAGTTATATATTCTCACCGGAGTTCATTGGAGGAGCTTTGGGCAGTTGGAATGAAATGAGGACATCAAATAATGAACGGAGAATAGTGGTTAAGAGATTTGGCCTTATTATCCTGCTTCTAGTTGGATCCTTGCTCGCACTTCTGGCTGCCCCAGCGACCGCTGTACTCATGATTCCAAGATGAAGAACTGGGAAATCGGTGGTGGAGTACATTGGCTCACAGGTGGGTGCTTCGCACTGAAGGTACAAAGGTGGTCTCTAAAGATCTCGACAGGGGAGGACGAACACCTCTGGCCAACTAACCTCATAGGGGGTTACTATTGGGGTATCGACTGCACTCATGATGCACAGCCTTTCATCAACCAGAGATGTCCTTCGGCTGGTTCCAAGGCACTATTTCATCATTTTGAAAATTGGTGGATCTTGTATGGAAATCGTTACAATCACGAAATACAAGATCCTTTTGTGCGGGCAACTCGACAGCGATACGAGGTTGAAACCATGGTACCTACTGCGAGAGTTCTCTGTAATGCTCATGAGATGATGGATTTTCAGGGAAAGGATCTCACTGTTGGTTTTCCTCATTTTGACAAGATCAGCTCCTACTATGACACTCAGGATATTAATCCAGGACATGAAATTCCGGCCTTAGTAGAGATGGATGTCCTGAAAGATGTAAAGACACATCTAGCATACAGGGGACTCTTTAAAGATACGGATGAACCACTGCAAACATCTATTTTCACCGAGACTCGTTCGATTGTCGCGGCTCCTGTTGACATTTCACCAACCACAAATAACTCCCTTGGTGTCGTGATAATCCTGAGGGATGCCTGGAACGCAACAGAAGGATATTACACAAATGTCCTCGCCTGCTCTATTGACGCTCGTTGGGCAAAGGCAAAATCTGTCATATCGGATTTGTAGGATGCATGGTCACCCCATGAGTACACCAGTGGCAGAATATTGAGTCTAGTTGAGACTGAGTTGGAGCTCCAAGCCAGAATTGGCGATCAACATTACAACCCACCCAAAAGCGATTCATTGAGACCCATAAAGATGAGCACAGGTTGGTACGATATCCTTGCGCGTCCAATACCCGAGAGGCTACCTATCGGTGTATCACAGCTTCCCTTTCTCGGATCAAATATGACCACTCTCGAAGCCTTGTTGAAAGTCACTTATTCTATAAACTACTCGTGAAAGGCGTCTTTTGAAAGTGTCATCGCAGCTGCAATTGTTGAAGGCCTTTCTCGCTGCGGCATGGCATATAATGAGATCAAACACGACCTTTACCGTAATGTGGATAGGCCAGTACCTGGCCAGACGGCTTGTTCATGCCGGTGACCCAAACGAGGTATTCTTTAAACCTGATACATCAAGGAAGCTGAAGCGACTTGAGGTCAAAGCTGTCTTTACGGGCTATGTAATGGCTTGTGAGGGCTAGTTTGACTGGATATCTAATATCGGCTTACTGATCTATGCTGCTATCGCGCTGATGCACTCAGCATACATGATATACACGGGGCGGACAAGCAGTGCTTGGGACTCAATTCTAGAGCTGATTGTGTTATGCCAGAGATCGAACCCACCTCCCAAGCCCATTCTATCCAATACTTCAGTGGGGGTAGAATCTTTCAGGACTGTCAATTCAGTAGTTTTCGTCGAGCTCATGGAAGATACCACGACTGAGACTAGTATCATCCAGAGACCCAGGGCAGAATTACAGCTCAAAATCACAGATACTCTAGCGCCCCGGAATGATCGTCTCAAGCCCGCAGTGGGTGTGATGTATGGTACAGTTGAAGAAGATGGGTCTTAGCCTCTTGAACAAAATGTTTCTCGACCGTAGCTAAATAGAAATATGAAGAATCATATATTTAACTGATTGGTGAGAATACTACTCTTTTAAGTACATTTGAGAGTTTAGGCGTTGTAGATTGCGCGTAGTTAAATGCAACAAGTTAATACTACGCAAAAGCCAAAATCACAACTTTTGTTGATCCGTAGGCATCATGCCGATGCTTGCTAATCGAGAAGAGCAACCATTGCGCAATTGAGTGGCTGTGCGCATGGATTTCGGTGATGTCAGATAACCTGCTATTGGTCAAGTGCCCGAGTTTCTATTAATATCTCAACTAAGGCGGCCGACATCTAAATTGTCAGCGGCCATATTCCTACGATATATCCAGCATCTCGGGCTACTTGGCGTTTCAAGATCCCGCAGAACTTGTATTCTGGCCATTATTTAACGTAATTGCACCGTTGAATATGTATATGAATCGGGTGTTCAATTGTACCGTGTTTCAACATTTGTCTCCGAAATTCCATAAGGGCCTTTTTGGCCCCCAAATCTGATATGCACATTCAAGCGTCTGCGGATGCTTACCACCGCTCATATCTTAGACCGATGGAAAGTGGCTGCACGTAGGCTCTGGCTATATCCTGGACGAGAATGATAAGAAGGCAGCATGTGCCACCCATGTTGCACTCAGCTAGGCTGCAGCCTGCTCACTCCAGTTTCCTCATAAAGGGTAACGATTCACGATGCACTCGTCCTATTTTTCGTACAATCTTAGTAGACCATACCCCTATGTATGGTTCACTCCGGTTGTTGTCGTCGGTGGACTCATCGCAACGGCTCTTGTAGCATTTCTGAGTGTCGCAACTCAAGGCTACGAGACAATTTCCATGGCGACATCGAACCCTAATACTACCAGCGAAAACAGGAACCCCTTCTCTGACTGGCCTTCTTTCCTGACCGCAAATACAAAATCTCTCTGTTCGGCGACAACGATTCCTATTGGTACTGAGTTCTACACCAACAATACAGCCCTCAAATACACCGTCACCAAGATCTATCGAGGCGACAATCCGAAAGCACCAGATGCACTTCTTGGATCGTTGCCTTACCTTAATAGTCCATTTCAAAATTGTTCCGTGACCGGTATCACGATTGAATTTGAAGGGATTGATCGGAGTGCCTCCCAGATAGCACTTCAGCAATGGGGCGCAAAGTTGAGGGCATCTCTCTCCTGTCAAGTTGATACGCCTGGTGGCAGGACGACTATGAACATGACAACGACCTACGACAATAACGGAATCGACAACGATGTTGGCACAGCATTTCCTGGTCGCAATGACTCGACTAAAGCCAGCTTATGGTGGGGAGAGTCTCTTCTTGCCTGGTATTCCATCGCCCTGACGAACGACATGCATGTCGCCAATGAGAAGTTCTTTCGCGGAGAGAATGATACAAACGTTCCACCAATTTACAAAGGACACATCTCATTTTCGAAAAGGAAGACAGTCGTACCCTCTGTGGAGGACATCAAGGCACTTGACTTTTTTCAAGTTAGCTGCTTCTTCGTCCCATTTAGCAACAACGGCGTCTCACCCAATGTCTACTACTGCAGCCATGAGAAAATGCAAAACTCACACTTTATCGAGAAGCTATCCAAGGCTGACCAAAGCGACCAGTTGATGCCTCTTCCGGGTATTTGGATCTCGGCGGATAACTTAGCCAAAGCCTTTTATTTCACCATCCTCGCCGATCTTGGACAGACAGACTCTGGTCCAAATATTCTCGATAACGTTGAGCTTTTGACGCAATCGACTAAAGACTATGAAGCCATCCGAAATCGCGAACCTGTCTGGGGTGACAATCTTAGAGTGAACACTACTGAAGGATTAGCTCATCATGCATTTACCTCCAAAGACCCTTCTAGAAACAAGTTAGGAATTGAGCCGTCTGTCATCTCAACAACATTTCTCTGTCAAATTCCTCGTCTCAAAAGCAGACCGACCCTCATTGTGTCTGTCATAATCAACACTATAGTCATCCTGTCAGCTCTTTGGAGACTATACCAATTCTCTATTGATGCGACTCTGTTAAAGAAAGACCCGGAGATGATGAACTGTGCTGGATGCACTATAGCAATGCCAAAGGAAGCAGAAGGTGGACAATCAGCACAGAGCTTGGGAATACCGAGTCGGGTCAAAGCGCATTACTCTTCTATACGACAAGAGGAAGATATTTAGACTATATCGGGGTCTAGGTAAAGCAAAGCTTGGCGCCAAGATCGCGCCTTTTTCTTGATATAGCAGGTCAACGGGCGAGAAGCGGGTCTTTATCCTAAATAGGCATCTCACAAAGTCGCCAGTGGGTCGTGTGATATACACATGAGATATATATATATTAAGCTTATGATGAAATTGGTAGTTAATCGGCGGGATGGCTTGGCATAGTCTTGGCCTTGAACCGCTTAGAATTACTTGAAATATGACTGGTGGTCTTTTTGATTATCTGTGCACGCTAGCTGGATTGACTATCTATGTGCCTGTATATCTTGATCCTTGACCCGATAATTCTGGGGAACCTTTGCCTTGATGATTAACTCTAAGTAGATATGATATACACCGCTCCAGGGGTTATCTGACATCTCAATGGTTGGCGACGCTGCATGTTTGATTCCAATCGTCACGGTCAATACGCAGCGTAGTATTGGTATCCATATTATTGACTTGGCCTCGGTGAGGTCAAGGACCTTATCGTCTACCTCTTTGAGTTGAATAAGCTGCCAAGGACAAAAGGTCCAGCATCCAAGAACAAAAAGTCTACCTTCCAAGAACAAAAGATCTAGCTTCCAATCCGGGGAAGGATCGACATTGTTGGATCAATCAACATCACTTTTAACCTTAACCCTAAGTATAAAGAGTCACTACCAGCCTTGCAATATATGCTCTGTAGTTTCTTGCTCATCTCTCTTTGAAACCTCCCATCCCTCTTAATTCGTCAATATGAAGGCCAGCATCGCCTCCGTCCTACTAGCCACCCTAGCGGGCTCTGCCGTCGCACAGACCCAAAGGATCAACACGGCCAAGTACAATGAAGATTACCTTCGTGCCAAAACTGCCCCTCATGCCATTGGAATGGGTGAGCTGAAGCAGCGCAAGATGGCCCTCCATGAGAGCGAGGCGGCTGCTGGCGTCTTTGACAAGGATCGCTACAAAGTACTCAGATCTGGCACGCCTTGTTCTGGCGGTAAGGCGGGGGGTTACTCTTGCAACAAGATCGACCTCTTGGGTTTTCTCCGTCACCAGGATATGGGTAGCCGTACCCGTGTCGGTAATGATGTTTGGGGTATGTTATGATCCCTGCTATTGTAAATGAATAAGGCTTATACTAACTTAACTTCCCTCAGGCTGGACACATGCTTCCAGCGGTCGCGAGTTTGCCCTTCTAGGACAATCAGACGGCACAGCCTTTGCCGAAGTTCACAAGGACGGCAGCTTGACCTACGTCGGTCGCCTTCCCACCCAGACTGTGGCTTCTTCATGGCGTGACATCAAGGTCATCGGCAACTATGCCTACATTGGCTCCGAGGCGGCTGGCCATGGTCTGCAGATCTTTGACCTGACCAAGCTCCTCAACACTGATAAGAAGAACCCTCCTACCTTTAGCATAAGGAGTGACTTGGCGGCGCACTTTAGCGCTTTTGGCAACAGCCACAACATTGTCGCCAACGAGGAGACGGCTCTCATTGCCGCCGTCGGTACAGCCTACGATCTCAAGTGTCGCGCCGGACTCTGGATGATCGATGTCTCGAACCCCAAGCGGCCGCAGGATGCTGGCTGTGTCGCATCGGACGGCTATGTGCACGACGCGCAGTGCGTCATCTATCGCGGTCCCCAGAAGGCTTTCCAGGGCCGTGAGATCTGCTTCAACTATAATGAAGATGCGCTCACTATTGTTGATATCTCTCGCCGCACTATGCCTCGCCAGCTGTCGCGCACCACATATAACGGCGCCACTTATACCCACCAGGGTTGGTTGACTGAGGATCACAAGTATCTCCTCTTGGACGACGAGTTGGATGAGCAAGAAAAGACTGGTCCTGCTGCTGACCAGCACACCACTACATACATTGTCGATATTCAGGACCTTGAGTACCCCGTCTTCCGCGGTGTATACAAGAGCCCCGTTCGCTCCATCGATCATAATCAGTACGTCGTTGGCGGCGTGTCATACCAGGCAAACTACGGATCCGGTCTGCGTATGGTCAATGTCTCATCAATCGCCCAAGATGACACTGGTGCTCTGTTTGAGGAAATTGGTTTCTTTGACGTGCATCCCGAGGATGATGCTGTTGGCGGCGAGGCACAGTTCTATGGTGCTTGGTCTGTTTACCCTTACTTCCAGAGTGGGAACATTCTAGTTAGCTCCATTGAGCGCGGTCTGTTTTCTCTCCGATATACTGGCTAGTTTAATAGTAACTTTCTTAGCTTCTAGTAGGCTTTTATTATATATTTATATTTATATTTTATTAAGCTAAGCAAGGCATACACTCTTCTTTCGATTCTTTATTTACCTGTCCACATTGTCTTATTATAGAATTGTAGGCATAGCAGTGCTCAAGACCGTTAACTTTGTGTATAGTTTCTTTCCATCATTGATACTCCTGACCGATAGAGCCGGCGCTTCGCGATTAGCGAAATTGTCACGGATGCCCCTGCAGCCTCCTGATATCCAGTCCTTTCCAATGTGTCAGCCCTCGTACCACGTTCAGAGCTCTTTCAAAAAAGGAAAATGCCCAAGATTGCAAACGAACCCTCATTCCTAAAGGTGCAGAGCTTCCTTCTGAGCCTTGACCCCCTGAGTCCCAGTCAACGAGAGGAATACTAAACAAGGAGGAAACAAAGGCCGGTGGCACGAAGACTACTGACAAGATCGCGAGTTTTTTCATGGTTGAAGTATCCTTTCGTACAGTCATGGCGAGGCTGTGCGAGTCTTTTGCAATTCCACGGCTAGCCAGATTGCCTTGTTCACCAATAAATGCAATAACTATTATTTCGGTTCAAAGCGTAAAAATACTGACTGGTCCATGTTACTTATAGCCTTTTATTGTATTTTCTTTTTTTCTTTGAAGAATTCAATGTCAAGCTGCTGCATGACTGAGTTTTACCGAACTGTATCAAGTATTGACGCGACTGCAGCGAAGCTGAATTTCTCTTCGCTAAGCATTTTTCCGTCGCTTGGTCCATCTTCTGATACCTTCCAGAACGCCCAATCTTCTCGTCAAGGCAGCCAAATTTAACATACATCCGCTCATAACCGCCGAAAGCTGCAGAAGATCTCCCGAAGCTGGCATCTCCACCATGCTCGTAAACCAATGATGGCCGGTACGTACCTCAGGCTGTTGCAGTATGAGATTTCTGAACCGTGCTGGCTTGGATGGCAATTAATTTAATTATTAAAAAAAAATTTATTAAAAAATAAAAATAAAAACCCTCTTGGCCTAGCCTTTGTTGCCGCTACCGAGGATGTTTGACCATAGGAACATAATGGAAATATGCATGTAGGCTGTACGGTAGGCAGTGCGCATTTTCCATCTTTCTCCAATCATGATCTGCTTGTAACATTTAGTGGCGGCGGCGAAGTACTCTTTATATCAATAATGAGGCCAACCACTGCCTCAACATTGGTACCAAAAGTCCAGTCCAAGCCACGTCAGACATGCACTGCCCCCCACTTTCATATACAATCTTGTTATGAGAGGCATACTGATAGTCAGATCATATGAATATTTAATGCCATAAGCACCTTGATTTACAATAATCTCTCAAGTGGAATGCATTCAATAGACTTCTGTCTGACGTGAGCGTTAACTCTGAGCCAAATTCACTCTAAATAACACTTCTCGAAACACACTTCGAGAAGCATACCGACTACCTACAAAGCTGCCCAATATAAGGCTTTACAAACAGGCACGAACTTTACTAGACCACCAAAAGCTTGTGAATCAAGGATTGGTTCCTGATAGGAAGGTAATCACTGCTCCAACCTTTTTTTATATTGCCAATAAGACTGGCACTAATGTGAAGTAATAATCAAGAATGACTTCTAAAGATTTCGCCCATACCAGCTCGACCAGCCTTCTGCTCAAATCCGGCTTATCGAAGTCAAAGCTTTCGAACCAGCCTCGATCTTGGAGTTAAATCTGAGTGTTCACCGTTTAACTGACGATCCGCATTTCTATGCAGTCTCATACACATGGGGCAGTGACAACCTATCGGAGACAGTCCTGATCAACGGTAGCCCGATGAGGGTGACGAAGAACTGTTATTACGCTTTGACGCAGATACATTCTCATTATCCCTCGTCACTAAACTCAAAGCCTGACAACGATTCTTCGGGGCACGTCTACCTGTGGATTGATTCCATCTGTATTGATCAAAGCAATGATGTTGAGAAAGGACACCAAGTCCTGATGATGGGTGAGGTCTACAAAAAGGCTTCAAAAGTCCTAGCCTGCGTCGGGCCCCACGAGAACGATAGTGAAATATTGGGCGAAGTTCTTGAGGAAGTGAAGCACAATTATCCCAGTCTCTATCTACAACAGAATGCAACTCTAGATGATTTTATGCTCCGGACTCCTTCCCCTATCGTGGATAGCATCGACAGGTTTCTCCAATCAGAAATGATGACCCGGGAGCCGTTCAACATGAGGCGACGCAATGACACACGTCTACGTGAGGCATTCCTTGCCTTCACTAATCGGGATTACTGGAGTCGTGTATGGATTATCCAAGAAGTGGCTGCGGCAAACAGGCCTGGTGGCCACCTCGAAGTTTTCTGTGGTTCTACGAAATTCTCAAAATCCGAAGTCTATTTGCTGTTCCACATCGCTGGCCGCGTCGTTCTCGATCGTCATCGTTGGGATTATCAGGACGACGAGTTAGGGTTATTCTTGAGGCATCCTGCTTTAAATATGCGTGTTTGCTTCATATTTGTTATGACTCCGAATAAAATCCGACATATTAAGGGCCATAATATCTTTGGTTTCACCGAAGACCGATTCAAATGTTCGAGGCCTGTAGATAAGATTTATGGACTCCTCTTCCTGGTAAAGTGGCGCGACGATATCCCACCCGAACCAGCGTACCATGACGCTGCTGCTCTCGAGCTAGCAGAGTTTCTTATTTGTCAGACTACCTCCATACCCCTGTATGACATTGAGCGAATTCTCAAAGGATTGCAGATATCTTGCGATCTGAAACCAATGAAAGAGCATATAGAGAGGAGATCTGGATGTCTAATTTCAAGCACAGGTGGCGAGAGCACAGGTACCACGCATCGGTTCAATGTAGGCTACGCGACCATCATGATGATACGCAGAAATGATGCAAATCAGCTGACAACATCTTTGGTCCCTTCGAACAATCCAAAACTGCCTCTTAGGACTGTGGATCGCTTCGTGAAATCTCTTCAGTACTTCCCAACAACAGAAGACAAAGAGAAATCGCAGTTCTTGTTTGTGGGCTCTGAGATTGGCGGCCTGCTTTGCGGTGCAGCTCAAGACGGTGACTGGTTACTTAAAACAGGATACGGAAGCAGTCTTCTTGTTTTAAGGTGCACCGGGAAAAGCCAGGAGTACAGCATAGTAGGGCAAGGCCTACTCTGTACGGGATACAAATTCCGAAGTGACTTGCCTAAACACTTGGAAATTTTAGAAGAGGAGCTAAGGGAGTGTCGAGATTTACAATCTCGCCGCGAAGCAGCCCTTGTGGCTGAAATGGACTCGATGTGGCCGAAACTTCCGAGGCCAGAAAGGAAAAAGTCCGATAGAGAGGTGCGTCTGGAGTCTGAGTTAGAAGAAGCGCATCAATTTGTAGAGGTTGGATTCCGGTCAAAGATCATCCTGGAAGCTGAAGCTATTGAGATGATTGTCCTAGCTGGCCAGGATATGGGAAAAGACGGGTCTCATGAACTCAACAGTCTAGTAAGATTACAGACTAGGTTTAACGCTGTTGTCAAGTTGACACATTAACCGTCATACTGATAGAGCGGGAACTTCGGAGTGTCCAGCTAAATAAGAATACATTTTACGCCTGACTAGGTGTTAGGCTGATTATTGTATAGATAGATTTGCGCTTGTAGAAGAGCGATGCCACGTTGAGGCTTTTATTACTCTACAGGGCACTGGCAATAAGCTTGCCCCTTTTGACTTGCTTTCACTATAGGGCCAATGTCTTCAAAGTATCTATTCTACTTACAATATGAACGAATCCATCCCTATGTATTTCATCAATACTTGCCATTTGCATTATAAGCAAGACGATTGCGACTATTACGAGCATCTTGAATGACACCAGTCAAGCTAGTGTCCAGTAACCGCTGCCTAACAGCAATAGAACCCCTCAGATTCTCCGTCGATATAAAGTACGCAGCCAGACCCGCAACATGCGGCGCAGCCATACTCGTTCCAGAGTAGTATCTTATCATAGGAACGCTCCCACTCCAGGCGCTAGCTATACATACACCTGGTGCGAACATGTCAACAGCAGGGCCGTAGTTGGAGAAGTGAATGCGATGGTCATCGATACCACTAGCGCCGACTGTGATGGCGGAGGGAGCAGAAGCCGGCGAGTAGAAATAAGCGCCATCACATGCGTTCCCAGCTGCCACAACGACAGTGATACCAGCATCAGTGGCTTCTTTTACCGCATCATTGACAGTGGCATCGTATGGGACACCGGCTGATATGTTGATCACGCTCTTGTGGGTAATGCACTTTGTTTTGGCGTCAGAGATAGACCACTTGATGCCCAGGACTAGAACAGCTGTAGTAGATTTTCCTGTATTGTCCATCACTTTGACGGAAATCATCTCGCAGCTTTTGGCCACGCCGCAGATTCTGCCTCCAATTATCCCAGCAACATGGGTTCCATGGCCCAGGTTATCACCATCGGTAGTCCCTATGACGAAGTTGGCTCCTGGGATAGCGCGGCCAGAGAATTCGGGATGCTCGAAGTTGATGCCCGAATCGATCACGTACACGGTTGCGCCATCACCTGCGGCGGTATCATAGTAGTATCGACTGCAGATACCGTTTCTTACATCGCTTTGGGAGATACGTGCGAGACCCCAGGGAGGATTCTTTTGCGCTGTGTATTTACGCATCACTAAAGGGTAGTGGGTAGAAGGAACTCGAGCAGCGCGCTGCAGTGTCCAAGGTAGCACCCTTTTCGATATATCTGTCCTATTCTCTGTTAACCTGTACTCCAAAACTCATTGTAAATAGGACATACCATCTCCGAATGAATGACGTTGTCAAGCTCTGAACAGAGCGTCTTTGCGACATAACTTTAGAAGCTGGCGAAGACAAGGACAATATGTTTTCCTTTCTGCTGTTCCTGAGTTTTACACGAGTTGCCTCTTTATGCTTCCTGTTTCTGTCGAAGGACGACCTGGACTTGCAGAAGACGATAAAACTTTTGGAGAGCGTGGCAGAAACATGATAGCTTCTTAAACAGCAGTAAGTGTAAATGGAATTAATTTATCACCAAGTTTAACTATATTAAACTACAACAATCAAACCTATTAGAAGTTAAAGTTTATGCCTAAAGGATAAAGAAAGAAATAAATTTATCTTTTCATATATCATCTTAATATGTCTCGCTGGCATGTGAGATAAGGTTTTGACAAACTCAAGAAGATAAGCTTAAACGGGTAGTTTATAGACTGACCCAGTGAGCCCACTTATTCTAAGCAATACCCAAGCTACAGTCTATATTTCACCAATATTAGTTTAGACTGTAACTATACATCATGTTGATCCAGTCGTTTCCGGCAACGTTTGGTGATGGTGTGTCTGCATATCGATCCCAGAGACATCTCCAGCGATCGAGCTTGTTTAGAACTCGGAGACTGTCTCTGCCGGTGGTATTGCTGAAGATGACGCTGGTGGTTACTGGGACGGTTTCTGGATGTGCATGAAGGAGCCGTTTGCCCACCTGTTTGCGGCCATTCACTTCTTCCTCATCATCGCCCAGTCGTACAAGGACTTCTTCCCTTCCGTGAGCAATACCATTTTCCTCAATAAGATTCAGTCACTAACAAGGACAGATCGTTGCTACCCTCGGATTCTCTGGTACAACTACCTACCTCATTCAGGCGCCTCCTCCTATTATCGCTTTCCTTGTGACTCTGGGCATCTCGTGGTCTTCTGTTCGATGACTGGAACATGGTTATCACATCATTGTTCCTATTCTTCTTACTTTGATCGGTTGTGCTGTCATGATCACAACTTTCAACATTGGTGCCCGATACTTCTGTATGATCCTTCTCGTTATCGGTCCCTTCGTTGGTCTTAACGTAAGTTACCTCGTCTATACAAACCATGCTCACTAAGATCACCTCTAACCACTTCCTCAGATTCAAATCTCTTGGGAGACAACTGTTGCCCTCGTCCTCGCACAAAGCGTGCTGCCCTCATTGCCTACGCCAACTGCGTGTCATCCGTTTCTCACTGGTTCACCCCGTACTTTTTCCTCCGAAACCAAGAGCCTTACTATCAGACTGGTGGTGGTGCCATCATCGCAGGTTGTAGCCTTGTTGTGATTTTCGTTCTGATCACAAAGTGGTATGTGGCCAAGAAGAACAAGGCCCTCAAGGCGGCTGAAGATGCAGCTGGTGAGCCTGAAGGGTGGAGATATGCTGGTTAAAGCATTGCTAGGTATAGTGGTAATGGAGGGTAAGCCAGCATATCATTGCTTGGTTATGTCAAGAGATGTCACAAAAAGTAGACCTCATAGCTTTAGAGAAATACTATACGATACAGACATCAGCCTTTGTCCCCATCCAGTCACCAATCTCATGAGTTGTCCTTCTTCTTTTGCTTTTCTTCCTCCTTTTCCTCCTTTTCCTCCTTTTCCTCCGCCTCATTCTCTTTCTTCTCCACATCATCGTCCCCATCCTTTTCTGACTCGTGGGAACCAGAATCAGGGTCGGAGTTAGAGTATGTGTCCGATGAACCAGAAGTGCCTGTTCCTGAAGCCTCCTTTTCACCTTCCTCACATTCCTCCTTGCCTTGTAGCGTAAAATCGTTATGCTCAGGGTGCAGTATGTCGGCGTGCTGATAACACTTGGCACAAAGACATAGCCAATCGCAAGTCTCGCAGATCCAAAATAGCCCATAGAGTTGCTAAAATATGAGTTAATGGATGCGTAAAGAAGGACGTCAAAGACTAACCGATAAACAATGGTCACAGCAGGAACCCTCCTGTTGAACTCCTATCTTGCTTCCAGCTTTTACCTCCTTCACTTCCTTGTCATTAGCATCCCCGTCACTATTCTCATCTGGTTCAGTGCCACTTTGTAGTACAGATATAATTTCTGAGTCGCTTCTGTGATAGCGAGCAATGCTGAGGGGAGTCCATGTCTCTTTTCCCTGCTTCACAACCACATTTCTCTTAGCCCCGTGCTCGAGGAGAAGTCTGACGACATCAGCAGCCCTCGATGTTTCTCCCCCATTCTCAGGCTTGAGTAATGTTAAGCTGTGACGAGGGGCCCAACAAAGAGGTGTCCAACCATCAATATCTGGGACATCAATATCCAACTTGTCACCCATAAGCGAAATGATCTTCCTCACAACTTGGAATTTTCCTGTTTGGGCAGCCCAGTGCAAAGGTGTGCGTTCTTGTTTATCCTTGGCGTATATATCACCACCTCTCGCTAGAATAGCCTCGAAATTGGCTAATCCATTACAAGCAGCCAGATGTATCGGCATTCGACCCATGTCGTCCTTGACATCAACTGAGGCGCCTTCTTGATCAAGGATAAGGTTGATGATAGAAGGTAGGCTTCCAAATGCTGCTGCGGTAACGGCATAGCCAAAGACACCAGCCTTTATGGTCACATCCGCTTGTGTCTTCTCATGTCCTGATAGAAGGTAGCGGACCATGCTCTCATGCTCTTTAGGTTCAACCGTGCTTTGAGCCAGGAATAACGCTTGCAAAGGTGTACCTAGAAAGTCACAGGTTGTGTTCACATTCGCTCCATTCTCAACAAGGAATTTGATGATATCAAATCGACCTGCTCTGCAAGCTCGATGGAGAGGTGCACCAGTATGGTTGGTTACTTGGTTGACATTTGCTCCCCGCTTGACGATATACTGCACCTTTTCCAAGTCGCAGCCAGCGTATACTTGTAGAGGCGTATTACCTTTTGTAGCTCCAATCTCAATGTCTGCTCCGGCGTTGACAAGCCGCTTGAGGTCTTCGAGTTTAAGATCACGATAATGAAGGACTCCTAACCCGTCGTCAGTCGTAGCGTTTAGGTCGATTCTGGAAGGGAATTCCAGAAGAGTCGAGAGGGTTCCTCCAAATATAGCAAGGTGAACAATTGGTCTGTTCATCTGGGGATCTCTGCGCTGTAGGTCTGAGCCAGCTTCAGCTAGCATTCGGACAATCCCAGAATAACCCTGATGTGCGGCACCCATAAGGGCAGTCCAGCCTTTCAACCAATCATTGAGGGGTTCTTCAACTCCATTGCCATATTCAAGGTCAACGGTCGCTCCATATTCAAGAAGTATTTCCACTTTTTTCTCGTGACCAAGACATGCAGCGTATGTCAAGGGAGTAAAGCCGCGGCAAAAGGACATATTCGGATCCGCCCCTTTTTCGAGTAACAGGCGAACTGTATCGGGTTGTTTATCAGAGGTGGAAGCGAGAATAGATAAGCAACCCTCAAAATTGATATTAGGATCAGCACCTGCTTCTAGGAGCATTTCGACCACATTGTGCTGTTTCTTCAAGACAGCATATCGCAACGGTATTCCCTTGTCGTCGCTGGCCAGATTGGGGTCAGCTCCATGGTGGAGAAGCATTTTGAAAGCCTTATCTTTTTGTCGATGACAGTCGCTTATAGGTGTGTCGTCCATCGGTTTATCTCCATATGACCATGCCAGAGTAGTCAATATTGTATTTCCATCAGGGCCTTTAAAGTTCACGTCCAGGTTGAGTTCCAGAAGTCTTTCCAGCATATTCAGGTTAGCTTCTGTCAGCTCAGTATCCAATACTGTAAATAGAAGAGGTTTCTTTAGAAGCTCACTCCTGGGATTAGCACCAGCTTCAAGAAGCATGTCTAGGATATCGACACGGCCGTGAGCAACTGCACAGTGCAATGGCGGACCAGATGGACCAGTCATATTTGGATTGGCTCCATTGTCAAGCAACAGTCTGATGCACTTTTTGAACCCATCATGAGTCGCCGCAATCAAGGGAGTCCACTGATCATCACCAGTGTAAGTATCCGAAATGCCCATGTTCGGGTCTGCACCCTTCTCCAAGAGCAATTTGACTGTGGTGTGATTCCCTCCAAGCACAGCAAGATACAGTGCCGTGAAATTTGACTCAGAAGTACAGTCGATGTTGACTTGGGATTCTTCCAAAATGACCTTGACTGTCTCCGTATGGCCTTCCAAGGCAGCCTTGTGGAGGGGGTTTCTCCATGAATAACTTGCATAGTCTATGTTGGCGCCGTGCTTCAGGAGAACTCGAACAGTGGCTGTATATCCATGGCACGCTGCTAGATAAAGAGGAGAAGCATGCATAGATGTCGAGTTTCTCCATTCAATATCTGGGTCTGGTGAACATCCGAGACTGAGAATTCTCTCTGCAAAACTCTCGAGACCCAGATTAGCAGCCCGATAGATGAGAACTGGAGACCACTCAAAGTCTTTGGTTATCTGGCTCTTGGCATTTATCTTATCGAGCAAGCTGTTCATCAGCTCTTCATTGCCAGGGGAACTCGCGGCCTGGAGGACATCCCATATCTCAGCCGGTGTGAAGTCATATTCACCAAGGAGATCTTCAACAACTTGCTTCTGCCCCTTGCTAGCAGCTTCAATCAGGCCCCGCAAGACATCATCACTTCCCAAAGGCTCCACAACGTTGGGAAGTCCCAGTCCCGCAAAGATTGGGAAGAGTGATTGAAAACATGAAGATCGCTTCGTGGCAGGATTCGCCAAGCACCAATGCGCTTTTGCTAAAATCTGAACAAAGTCCTTCTTAGAGGATATTGCTGACAGGTCTGGGAGTGGAGAACTCAGAGAGTAATGATGAGCCCATGCTTGGATAGCATATGAGGCAAGATTCGTGCGGTCTGGGAAAGGTGGTGTTTCAAAAGTGGTCGAGTCTGAGACTGCAAAAGTCTTCCTCACATACTCTTGAACAGAGTCTCTAGACAGGTATTCTAGACACATTTTTTGGATCGTTGTGTGTGCTGTGCTCTTTATCTTATTCCACAAATAACTTTTCTCTTCTTCTACCAGGGCTGATGGATCCCCGTTGACCATGATTTCATGCAAGTAAGGATGCTTGAATCTGACTTCATTGTGATCAACTTGAAGAATACCAGCAAAGTCTTTCTCAATCTTTTCAACAAGTCGATTGGCAGCCATAAAGCTGGGAGAGACTTTACAGCATTCCCTCTCATCTGAAAATGAGACGACAGTCGCAAGCTCCCAGATGGTAAGTGGTCTCACAGCATACAAGAGCCAGGAGAAAAGACGTTCAAGGAACTCTTGGTCAGAGCATTGCTTGAGCACCGCATTCAACACAGAAGCCATGCTCTTTTCGCCCTCGTCTGTTTGTTGAGCAAGGTTCAATGAGCCAAAAACTTCATGGGTCGATATCTCGTCAGGCCATTCTTCCCGAACTCTGAGCTGCTCACAGATTATATGGCGCAGTTGAGGATCAAACGTCTCCATAAAGCGTAGGTCGTTGCGAATCTGACATTCATTAAAGGCGAGATCTCCTCTTGAACCTATCAGTTCTTGAACGTCGCTTTCAAAGTTGTTTACAGCGAGATCTCCCCACTCTTCAGACGAAATGTCAATAGGAACGCAAAAAGGGCCAGACAGCTCTTCACTCAGAGCGCCTGGCTCATGACTCGTGACCACAATCTTCCAAGGCGTCTCATCGTTGTAATACTTTTGTATCACGTGGTCGAGGAATCCTTTGCGTGAGCCCTTTGAGCACTCGTCAAAGTGATTAATGACAATCATTGTCTGTTCAACTTCGGGTGAGATCCTGAATATTTCGAAGAACTGAATCAGGTCTGTCTCGGTCCATCCCCGCTCATTCTCAATCTGACTGCACAGTCGATTGATAACAGGACCAAGCTTAGGATGATGATTGCAAATCTGTGCCAAGAAGGTCGCAATCATATCCCGAATACTGTCTGCTCGGACATCCCAGCGATCAAAGGAGAAGTAGAGGACATTGGCACGTCGCTTGACATTTGTAGCCTCATCTTCCAGGTCATAGAATACACTCTCAGCCACGTCTCTAGCACGATGGCTACCATGAATATAGAGGATCTGCGGAGAGGGGCACCTCAGCCAAGACTGGTAGTCTGACGAATTGGCCAGTGGGTTTGGCTTAACCTCGTTTCGGAGCGGATAAATGGGAGATGCCAGAGCAAGAAGTTTTCTCTCCTGAACGTATTGACGAGGCTCTACAACCTGCTTTCTCAGCTCTCGGACATCTAATGATAAGAGTTAGTCAGGCTGTGAGAGAGTTCAGAAGGGCTATGGAACTTACCAGGCTCAAGCTTTGCAAGATACATAGTAAGAGACGAGTAGTCCGAGACAGTTGGTGCTGGGAGCCGTTTCTCCAACGGGATACCCAAAGTCGCACAATACGCGTCAAAGGCCTGGTGTTCAAGTCAGTAAGTACTACACAGAAGCTCTATGTCGCATTCCAGCGCTCACTCCATTGTCCTTGTCTCCATGTGAATGGAGGTTTATTATCCAGCTTCGCAATGCGATATGAGAGGCTATAAATAAACCGTTCACTTGAATGATGGCCTTGGTAAGTCCTGATATTGAGGTCGTTGAAGGTCGAAGCTTTCCAGATTCTTGGCTCCAGTTCTTATAGAGAAAGCTAGCAAGTCTTGTCTCCAAGTCAATTGAGCCTTTCTGGCGGTGTGGACAGCCATTGAAGATCTGCTGTTGTCAGGTCTGATGTAGAGAGATGGCTTATCAGGCTCACTCACCAGAACTCGTGTCATCTCTGATATGTCTTGCCATGAGTCCCTATCAAGGGAAGCTGTAATGAGAGCCTGAACATGATGAGTGCAATGCAGCTTGAGGAGTCAGATAGCATACATCTTTAACAATGGTCCCTCCAATATCGTGACTAATAAAGTATATGAGTCGCTTCTTTAGGTTGATGTCAGTTGTATACAAGGTAAGTCTTTTGGTAATGTTGTGAGGTATGCCTTACCGTGGTTTCGTTACGCCGTTTAGATCGCAGTCCATTCAGAAGTCTCAATGCAATTCGATGGATAGCCTCTCTAGACCGATGACCAGAGAAAAGCTCGGAAGAGTCGTAATCAAACCGAAAGACCCGGCAGCTGTCCTCAACACTCCTCATCCTGTAAAGACTCTCGCAGCCCTGGTTGGCAAATCCAGTTACCCAAGCAGAGCTTCCTGACCCAGGACTCTCTGCTAAGCCGGTAGTGTCCCATTTGGCATAGACTCCTGGAATAACCACGAAACTGTAGAATGTTAGTTGGCAGGCATTAACTGGTGTTATATAGCTTACTCTATTAGACGCATGTCCACGAAACTATGAAGTATTAGCGAACAGGCATTGACTAGTATCGTATGGCTCACTCATGAAAACTAATGCCAGGATGCGACACCATTGATTTATGTTCCCATTCAAGATGAAGGATCTCATCTTCTTTGTCTCCTTTTGAGACTGAGGTCGAACCTGAATCTGATGCTGCATCTTTAACCGCTATGTTGCACTCTTCCATCTTCTCTTCTTTGCTCTCGAAGCTGTTAGTGGTTTTCCCTCCGTTCATCTCTTCATGCTGCACAGAAGCAAGTCGAGTCGGCACCGAATTGCCCGGAGACGACCCAGAATCAGGCCCAGAGTCAGACACTGCAGGTTTCTTGGTATTCCGTAAAAATTTCACAAAGTTTCCAAGCAAACTGCCTTGTCCTTCACTCGACTTTCCGCGGAAAGACAAAACCTGGTTAGCAAATCCGTCTTATTCTACGGCTCCGCGCTTACCGGCATGTGGAGACTCACCGTAACCATGATCGACATGGGTAGGGCTCACAATGATTGACATAGTAGCATATTAGCCACCAATAGTACAGACAAAATACGAGGTAATAGTTGCCAAGCTGAAAAAGTATATTCGAAGGATCAGGCATACAAAATTCCCTCACGGCTCTCGGCCCGTGCGTGCATAATTCCCTTGCCCTAAACTACTATGATCTGCCGAGGTCTGCCAAGCTGAAGCGAAGACCCCTCAACTTTGCGTCTCCCAAGCCCTATCAAACTCAATCTCCACAAACGTATTCAGATCCAAAGATCCCAGATTCTCAATATCGTAGTTCTTGCGAAGTTTATTGGTTGGTGGAAGAGTCTGATCGAACAGCATAGGATTATCGCGCGGAGTAAACCCAATCAATTCGCCCGCTGAAGTTTTCCAATCGCCTTTGACTTTGATAGTGACTTTGCACTCAAAGTTGTCATTATCGTCTTCCCTGTTGAGAACAATTGCGAAGCGCATAAAACTCGGTGTGCCCGAGTCTATTAACCTGTTTTCGAAAAGGTTCCACTCTGCACCCACTCCTCTGCCGTAGTGGTCGCTACCGAAACTCTTAGTCACAGAACTACAAGCAAGACGTCCAAGATCTCATCAAGACGAAGAATGAGTACAGCAATCCAAGGTCAAGAAGTTAATGGTGCAGAGCCTGAAAATGGTTTTGGCCAAGTCGAGGCAGACACAGATTCAAGAGCTGGTGATGACTCCAGTGAAGCCAGTGGAAGCGATGACGATGACGTAGAGGAGGAGAGGATTAAGGTCGCAGTGAAAGATACCGTCACTTGAGTTCTCAAGGAAATCCATAACGGAGAACTCGACCTCACCGACAGCAAGATTATGGCTACCTTCACTACCCGTCAAGGGTCTGACCTAGCCCACCATACTGGAGACAAAGATGAACCAACAGCCATTCACATTATCGCTAAGAAAGACAAAAAGGAACTTCCTGTTTTTGATCAGAAGATGGAACCTCTCATCAAGTTTCTGTGCAAACAGAAGGGCCATCTCGAGACCAAAGACCATTCAGGCCATACATCTCTGTTCCTTGCTGTTGAGCAGAGAAAGAAGACAATGGTGCAGTGGATGTGTGATACTCATCCTGATATAAGCAACATCGTCTCGATTGCTGGAAGCAATGGCATGGACTGTCTTCACATGGGGTTCTTTTTGACGCTGAGAGAAGCTGCCCCAAGATCAACGATAACGTCAAACAGATCAAGGTCGCTATCATCGATGATGGTGTCGATATGAAAGATCTTTGTCAGCACTAGTTTATTCGTGGCAAGAGCTTCTGCATACGTTCTGAAGATGAGGGCCTTATTGATTCATATTATAGCTCTCGAACAGGGCCTGGAACTATTATGGCTAAGAATATTCACTCCATGCGTCCGGAAGCGCGTTTCTTCGTTTTGAGTCTTGAGGGTTGTCAATCTGAGGACGAAACTAGGCTAAACATCACCGCCAGAAGTACTACAAAGGTATGTAACCTACTTCACTCAACAGATATCAATGACTGACTGACAACCTATAGGCTATCCGCGAAGCAATACGCTAAAAAGTTCAGATTATATCCATGTCTTGGACCATAGATCCACCAAAAGAGGAGAAAGACAAGACCTCGATAGTGCCATCGCCGAGGCTGCCAACGTCAACATTCTCATGTTTTGCTCGGCAAGGGACAGAGGAGCCAACAGCGCATTGACATACCCATATAAAGCAACAACCAAGATATTCACCATCGGTACTGCAAACTCATCAGGTGCCAGTCTAGACTACGTCGGCGATTCCGGTAAACTCAGCTATACATTCCCCGGCCATAAGATCAAAGTCGACGACGGTCCTAATCCTACCAAGACAACTCCTCAGACTGTTGACGGGTTATCAGTGGCGACTTCATTCGCAGCCGGTCTAACAGCCTTGATTCTCTACTGCGTCCAAGTCAGAATATTTCTCGCCAAAGACTCTGAGAAGCAAAGAGCTCGTGAGGATTATAGAAAGATCAAGCAATATGATGGTATGGAGAAGGCTTTTGGCACTATTGATACGACTCAAGAGAGTGGACATAAGTTTCTCAAGGTTTGGGAGGTTTTTTGGAAGACAAGTTGAGCAGAGGGATCAGAGGCCGAATGAAACGATTGAGTTGGTTGCAGAGGTTAGAACGAGGTTGTCTAGCAGGATTTACTAGCCTGACATTGACATTGTAGCTGATAAGATACATCTTATCTCAACTCAGTTCCTGAAAATAGAGCCCAAGTGGGTAGTAAATGCAGCCACTTATTGGAGAGTTGAGTAACTGCTCACTACGGTTTAGCGTAGGGACTGATAACAGTGCTGACATGGCCTCTGCGCGCCTTATTTTGGACAAGTTTCTGCTTAATTTGATTGGTTCCGCCTTGAGCTACAAACTCAACATAAAGTGCGCCCGAGTATGGACAAATTGCTTTACGATTGATCACCTCTCAGCTATTCGGGGTACCATCAGCACGAATTGCTTCTTCGCGCATCTTGTCTTTTTTTCTTTCGTTCTTAACCAAGTGTTGTCATCATGCCGACCTTTCAGGAGATAGCGGCAGCATCAGTGCAATCGAGGAGTCGCATTCGTCGTCACATCTACCAAACACCCCTCATTCCAGCCAAGAAAATCGGACGACCCTCCAATGCAGAGGTTCTATTTAAAGCTGAAAACTTTCAGCTCACGGGATCATTCAAGGTCCGAGGCGCCATGTCCAAACTATCCGCCTCGGGACAAGGCCGATTGATCACTGCTTCATCCGGCAACCACGGAATTGGATGTGCTTTGGCTTCTCAAACTCTATCCAAGGATCTCACGGTTGTTCTTCCAGAGACTGTTATTCCTGCCAAGTTGAACATGATCAAGTCATACGGTGTTGATGTTATTCTTCACGGCGCGGAGACGGGATTGGCTGAGCAACATGCTCAAAAGCTTGCAGCCTCTGGTGATTATACCTATGTATCTCCCTACAATGACCCCGATATCGTTGCTGGCCAAGGCACCATTGGTCTCGAACTTCTCGAGCAATGCGACCATATCGATAACATCTTTATCTCGATGGGCGGTGGTGGTCTTATCAGTGGCGTCGGATCCGTCCTCAAGGCAAACAATCCAGACGTCAAAGTCTATGGTGTTTCAGCAATCAACTCCAAAGCTCTCGCTGCATCAATGGCTGCAGGTCATGTTGTCGAAACAGAACATCTTCCCACTTTAGCAGAAGCTGTTGCCGGTGGTATGGATGAAGACTCTATTACACTCGAATTGGCGAAGGCAGTTGTTGACGAGGTCATTGAGTGTAATGAAGATCAGATTAGGGAGGCATTGAGGGAGATGGCTTGGTCTGAGAGTATGATTGTTGAAGGATCTGCAGCTTTGGCACTTGCTGGCTTTAATAAAGTCGCGTCGAATCTGAGTGGACAAACTAGTGTTATTCTCCTTTGCGGGTCAAATTACGATCAAGCCGCGATTAGTAAGATTATCTCTAGACCATGAACAGGCTGAGGGAATAGAAGGGCGTTAGATTTCTGTCATCAACACGCCTGGTGTTATTGTGTTATGTTCGACATGAATTACTATGGTCTTCCCCGATGTCATAAGGTCTTCTAAATGATTAACCTTCTTCTAAATAAGATCACTCTATTTCTGGGTTTATGATAAAATTTTGGGGTTTGTGACCGCTGAGTTAATGAGCCTAGGGACGCCATTTTTCATAACGCGACGCGTGAGGGTGAGACGCGTGACCCTTTTCACGTGCTCAGATAAAGCTATGACGTTGATGTAAGAGCCTTTTTGTTTGTAGACGGCGAGAATTTATCCGATCCAAGTCAGGTTTCTTTCTGTTTCCTCGTGCTCATTGATTGGCCTCTGTCTCTGTTGGCTGGTGGATAAACATCAGACAGTGATCGACGCCAAGACTACTACTCTAGGTAACCCGCCCGCTTCTTTTCTAATGCCTGAGGCCGTAAATGTCAGCATGTTGGTGTAGGGTATTTTTTACGCAACCAACTTCAAATAAGCGTCTGACGCATCTTTTGTACAGGGAACGACATCTGATGATCTATAAGACCCTAAATGATGCATTGATAATACTTTGACAGTGACCTCCTTTTATCTTTAGTTCTAGGCTTATGTTGTGGCTGAGAATTGAGTATAATGACTCTTTCAGAGTATGAGATCTATGGAGTATCTAAGCTGAAGATGCTCACATTCGGGTAGCTCCAATAAAACATGTTCTTTTCAATCAGTTTGCCTGACATCCCAGCCAGGGTAAAAAATGTGCAAGGGTCTCGAAAGTTGCATTATTATCCGAGTCTGGTTACCACAAATGTAGATCACCGCATAGGACCGAATACCCAAAAACATTGCATTGCATGTCGTTGCCCCGGATTTGCAGGATCCAAACCCAAGGCACGCGAGACCCAAAACTTTCCCACGGGGCCCCGACACTTTACTCGAACAAGTTCTGATGGAGCGCTCTGCTCAGCTGATTATCTTGGCTACTAAACTTCTTCTTACCTTTCCGTCTTACCAGCGCATTTCTTTAACCTCACGTGTTGCTACTCCATTCCTGCTTATTGGGCCCAGTGTATGAGGGCAGATGAGTAGGAGTAGCTCGTACGCTCAGACATGCGGACATGGCCCTGTTTCAGAGATTTTGAGGCCATTTCCGGTATTCCCGACATGACCCGACCCAATGCACGTTGAAGAGAAAAGGGTAAGAGTGGATACGTGTTGGTAGCTACGCGACAGGATTCCTCACGAAATTGAGTTGGGGTAAGAATCTTGGAAAGTCCCTGGTCTGTGAAGTCGATATTGGCATTGCTACATCAAATTTGAAGACCAAATGAAGTCGAAAAGAACACTCGAATGACATTGACCAATACTCTCTCTGTCTTTTGTATCTTGACGCGAGCTCTGATGCCTTCAATTGAGCCGCACCTTGGCTAGTGTCCTTTCGGTTAGCGAGGCATGGCTGAAAACATGTCGGATATCGTGAAATGTTCCGATACTGCCAGGGTGACTTGTAGAGACATGATCATTCTCAACTTGGGAATCGCTTGCTGTGAGTTTGACTTTTGGTTCAACTGATGATTGTGTTCAACATTGATTGTGGCAAAACCTTGATTCACATAAACAACGACGATCATAGTTTTAAGTTTATCTAACGGCCGCATGTCAACTCAAATTTCCTGCCGACAGACAGAGATGGCTTGTTGCAAACATTGACAGACTCGCTTATTTATTACTGTACACGGTCAATTGATCAAGCCACCGAGGGTAGTAGCATTCACCGATCCAAGACATGAACCGATACTTCCAAACGTTGACCGAGATACCCGAAGCCGCAATCCATCGACATCGACATTCAATTGTCTCTATTAGGCACCCGTATTTCTTCAAAACCCTCCGTCCCACTTAGTCCTCAATATTCCTTTTCACATGGTTCAGTGTCCGCCATCTTTTCGACTTCCCCAAAAGCTCGGACTAAATTCCTGATCTAAAAAACAGGCAGTGAAATAAAAATGTCAATGATTGGATCACTTCTTCAAGTGGAGGAAGAGCCAAGACTTTACGGTTAATATCGCACCCACCTCATTCAGTTTTTCCCCCATGGGATCCTTGGCATAACATGTGGGGTAAGCGGGGAGGATAGAGAGTGAAAAGCTTGGTTTTTAGGGGAGAGAAAATTCAAGAATTTCGGTGCCTAAAGCCACTTTTTTTTTTCCTCTCTCCGCATCTGCTAGAAGCTGGGGATATCTCGTTCATCTCCAGATTCTGATCTGAGGTCAATATGCCTCATAATAGTAGGGCAATCTGACAACTACAGCTTTGCATTCATAACAATTGATGGCTCGAAGGGAATGGTAATGATCATCGTCAATTTACAAGCAATGTACCAACATAAGCAAGAATTGCAAAAGTACTACACTGTCCCACCTAGTCCCACCCCCCCTACAACCAATAAAAGCACATCTTCTCCGCGTTGATCCCATGGGGTAACACCTCCAACACTCTTGGCGCAAGGTGATATCATGCCGGCCAAGACTGTTAACTTGCTGCCTGGGCTTGGCAAGGGTGGATGTCCTCGGATTGCCAAGTTTGACCCCAGAGGGTTGCCAACTGCCGTGCTTTAAATTTAAGCTTATATATAATATAGTCTCACATTTTCTGATGATCTTTGTTCTTGTTGTTTCAGCAGTCTTTACTACTCTTTTACCCTCTGATAGCTTTGTCTGTGAATTCACTGGCATTTTCATTATGGATGACAAGGATATTTCACCTGGCCACGGTGGCTCGTCTTATGATGACAAGACTGCTACTCCTCCGCCTGAAAAGGGCGGTGCTGAGATTCTAGAGCATGCTACTCAGGATCGTCGTCAATCAGTTGCTCTCAACATTATTGAGAACCCTCTCCAGGTTAGTCCACTCCTCTCACCACTCTCAATCCCCTCAATTAATTACCAACACTGCTGCAGAGCAAATCCCGCGACCAAGTCGTCACCGACGCTCGCGCCTTTGCTGAGACCCATGGCATGTCCGAGCACGTGGATCTCTTTGGCCGAGCAGCTCTCATCGCTCGTGACCCCGATAACTTTGATTCTGTCGACCTTCTCGATGACGAACGCGATGCTCTCATCTACGAGAGAGACCACAAGTGGCACGGCTCAAAGATGCTGTGGTACTCAATTGGTCTTTGCGCCGTCGGTGCTGCTACTCAGGGTTGGGATCAGACAGGTGCCAATGGCGCTAACCTGTCGTTCCCTAAAGAGTTTGGTATTGATGGTGAGGGACGTGATGAGTGGATTGTTGGTATCATCAACTCTATCATTTTCCTGACTGCTGGCTTGATGTAAGCTTCAGATTACTCGCACCAACCATGATGATAACTGACATCCTTTTTTTAGTGGTGCTTTTATCGTCGATCCTCTCAACCACTACTTTGGCCGACGTGGAGAGATCTTCATCACAGCCGCTTGCTTGGTCGCTACCCCCATCGCTTCTGGTTTCGCCAAGAACTGGCAAGAGCTTTTTGCCATTCGTTTTATTATGGGAATTGGTATTGGTGCAAAGAATGCTACCGTGCCTATCTATTCCGCTGAGATGGCTCCTGCTCGAATTCGAGGTGCCCTCGTCATGTTCTGGCAGCTTTGGGTCGTCATTGGTAAGTCGTCTCTCATAAACACTCCATTGATCCATCACACTGACAGAAAACAGGTATCTTCCTCGGTTTCTGCGCCAATGTCATCGTCAAGGATGTCGGCAAGATCGCCTGGCGTCTTGAACTCGGCTCCGCCTTCATCCCTGCTTTCCTCCTCATGGTTGGCATCTACTTTTGCCCTGAATCTCCTCGCTGGCTGATGAAGCACGGCCGCATCGCCGAAGGATTCGTCTCCATGGCCAAGCTCCGAGCTCACCCTATCATCGGCGCTCGCGATTACTACTACTCATACATCATCTACCACGAGGAGCTTCGAGAGAATGCCGGCGCTGGCTACTTTAGACGTCTTTGGGACTGCTTCGCTGTTCCTAGAATTCGACGCGCCAACTACGGTGCTAGCACTGTCATGTTGGCCCAGCAGATGTGCGGTATCAACATCATCTCTTTCTATAGTTCGAGTATCTTCCGAGAGGCTGGCTACAGCCACGATGAGGCTCTCTATGCTTCTCTTGGCTACGGTGCCATTCAGGTCGTCTTCACCATCCCTACTCTGTTCCTGATTGATACCAAGGGACGACGCTTCTTGACCCTAGCAACCTTCCCCTTCATGTGCATCTTCTTGCTCGCTGGTGGTCTTTCTCTCCTCAACAAAAGCGACAACAGAGCTGCCAACATCGGTCCCGTCGTTCTCTTCGTCTACCTTTTCACCATTGCTTACTGTCTCGGTGAGGGACCCGTTGCCTTCCAGTATTCAGCTGAGGTTTTCCCCACCATTCAGAGAGAGCAGGGTATGGCTTGGGCTGTGTGCATCAACAACACCTTTGCTGGTGTTCTTGGCTTGACATTCCCTCGTATGAAAACAGTCATGACTCCTACCGGAGCTTTCGGCTTTTATGCTGGACTCAACCTCATCGCTTGGGGTATGATCTTCTGCTTCGTTCGTGAGACTAAGCAGATGACCCTTGAGGAATTGGATCGTAAGTTTCTACACTATAATAACAATCTGATACAGTCACTAACACGAAATGCAGAGGTCTTTTCTGTCCCTACCAAGAGCTTCCTGTCTCATGAGACAAAGGTCTGGCTCCCTTACCTCTTCAAGCGCTACATTCTCCGAAAAGATATCCCGCGCCCTCCTCCCATCATTGAGAAGGGCGAGAAGACACTTGCTTAGATGGGTTTGCTAGACCATGTATATAAGTAGCAAGCGTCGCCTGACTAAGGCGGTAAACCGTCCATAAGATAATGGAATTATGAAGTAATAATGTTTGTCATTGAATGTGAAATTCGACATGTGAATTGATCTGAGCCTCGTTGCACATATAGTAAAATGCGTAATGGCTATGGACCTTACTTGTTCTCTTTAGGAAGGAGAAATACGAAAATGACGACTAAGCAGGTGAAGCGGGATGAGGTTTATCCCACTACACCTCCGAACCGCGCGCCTCGATAATCAATCGAGTATATCATTGGACGAGCCGTAGAAAGATGGGTATCACGTAATCACGGTACTCATATAAGCCATCATGCGAGATCGGCACTGACAAACTTTATTCACAAAGGGGCCGGAAACACCGTCGCGATATACCCGGTATTGATTTGTATATAACATAACCGTGCATTTTTCTGTCTGTAGATAATTGTATAAATACTCTGCTCATGTCTAAGAGTCCATAACAGTCAAACAGCTTCATCGTCACTATCTACTCGTTAACCTTATTTACCCTTTCAATATGAAGTGCTCTTTGTTGTCACTCGCCTTCCTGACAAGCTCTGTCATGAGCTATGACCAAGTCCTCGGCTTCAACGAAAAAGTCAAAGTTGAAACCAGAAGCCTCGATGAGATCTACAAAGCTGCCTTGAAAGAGGGAGACACTGTCACCTGCTGGCATGGCGGAGATGCAGTCAACCAACAAGCCGGGCTGAAACAAGCCTTCGAAAAACGTTTCCCCGGCATGAAACTCAACGTCACCGTTGATCTATCCAAGTATCACGATGTCAGATTGGACCAACAACTTGCTGCTGGTGGAAAATCTGTCTATGTCGACAGCATCATCTTGCAGACTTTACATGATTATCCTCGCTGGGCTCAAGAAGGTACTCTGCTCAATTACGCACCCAAGGGATTTGACGAGATTGATCATGCATTCAAGGACAGCACGGCTTATTGGTACGGTGTTTATATGTTCTTCTGGTCAAATGCATGGAATACGGAGAAGCTTCGCGGTATCAAGGCACCTGCTGAGTACACCGACTGGCTCCGACCCGAGTTTAAGAACAAGCTTGTTCTGACTTATCCCAACGACGACGATGCTGTTCTCTACGCTTTCTATCTTGTGTAAGTTTACCATTTATTCGATCTGATAACGGCTGACAAGAGTCTAGTATGCAAGAGTACGGAGCTTCTTGGTTCGAGGATCTTCTCAAGCAGAACCCCCGCTGGGTCCGTGGTACAGCAACTCCCGCAGCCATCATCAGCATGAAGAACACAACCGAAGCTGCTTTCTTCGCTGCCAGCGGGGGCTTCGGCGAATCTAAGCCTCTCAAGTTCTCTCAGCCTACGCGTGGCAAATACGTCTCCTGGTCTCAGCGCGCTGCTATTCTCAAGGATGCTCCCCATCCTGAGGGAGCCAAGCTTCTTCACAACTTTATCCTGAGCGAGGAGTATCAGTCTACCATGGGTACTTGGTCTGTCCGTCGTGACGTTGCATCTCCAGAAGGTTTCCCGGATCTTCGCAACGAGACTGCTACCAACCCCACTGAATTTGCGCGATTCATGGAAGATCGGGGTCTTGTGGAGAGGCTTCGCTTCTGGTTTGAAGCTCGTATTGGTGCTGCTAAAGGTGTTGATCCTATCAATGATCCTATCAATATGGGATAGACCATAACCTCTGATTGGTCGAGACAGATATTTGCTTTTCCTTCTTGTTATCTAGTTCACAGATCGTAGCCAGTGTGCTCCCTATTCGAGTCTGCTGACTCAAAGTTGAGGTCTGCTTCAGTTACATACTTGCCTGAAAATACAATATTGATTTTAGAAAAATGATTGTCACACAACAACGAAATGCTTTCGATATACCAGCAGCTGCAAGTTCATTAACACCGACTCGCATCATAAACCAAAATAAGAGTCAACTTTGATCAAAGGTTCCTACAAAGGTCTCAGCAACGTCTGGAGTAAGAAGCATGCAGCCATCTCAAGAAACAGATACTCAACATGTTTAGTATCTCAGTTCTACTTGAGAGAACACCTTCTGTTGCCAGACGTGGTAAAGATTCCAAACTCTGAGAGCTCGCATGTTTATCCAATCTGGGCAAGATATCATCTGCGACGTTTCATTATTGCACTGCCCTCTCACTATCAAGAGTTGCGACAGGCTATCGATTTCGCGATTATAGCCAAATCTAGGAATTTGATACAGGTAATGTTCTGGAACAACAACCATAACGCTTTGACGCATTTGTAACAGTCTCTTCTCCAGAATTAAGCTATAGGCGCCTAATCGTTAAGCTAATATTTAAGCCAAAGACAGCTGAATCTTCAAAGCCCAAAAAGTGGCGGTGAAACGTCGTCAAAACCAAGCGCCAAGTCGTTGTTTCAGTATCTCGAGACTCCTGGCGGAGAAAGCCGAGATCGGCTCTCGGCCGAAAAATTAACTACACATGGATTCGCATCCAGAACTGTAAAACTCAATCATGTCTAAAAAACTTAGAATAACGCATGAATTGTTTATAAACTATTATGTGTTTGTGCAAACAGAATGGTTTCCCAGAGAAAACGGCCCTGTGAGCGAGGTCACATATTCTTAATGCTTCGGACTTTGGAGACAAGTTGCTTTCAATTGTGAGCAGCGGTTAGAACATCGATTTGAAGAAAAAGGAGAGATTTCACAGGAAAGCCTCAATCCGAATTAGCCGACGGCGCCGTCTTCTCAGCCTTGGCTTCTCTCGCCTAGAGCTGCGCCTACCTGGTAATCTTCGTTTCCGGTTTCATCACGGAAAAAAAAAAAACAAAAAAACAAACCTATTAGTGTCGATCACAAGGAACTTTTCTTCGTAAACAAGTCGATTATATCCGCTCGCCAAGTATCCCGGGGTTATCTCTATTAATAATTTGTGGCGGCCGACGTGAGGAATCATGGGTTGGAACGTCTTGGTGTTTAGGCAAATGTCAGAACTGCAAATTCTGAAAAGCCAATCGCATTCACCAAAATGGCCAAGAATTCTCCGAATTGTTAGAGCTAAAGTTTCACAAGTCAGTTTCTGGGTGCAACGCTAGATCCCCAGGGGGTCTGAGCGAAACATGAAACACCAAGAATTTCGAAACATGGGCACAACTTGAGACTCATAAACTGAAAAATATATGTGGCTGTGATGGCATTGAGACAAACAGAAACAATGACCTGAAGCTGATGCTAGGGTTTCTCCTGATGCGATTTGATGATCGCTCATGATCAGCACTGGGGGGCACATATCGAGCCGACAACCGAGGAGTGATATCACAAGACGAGAATCTGTATATAAGAGGATGATTGTTCGACAACTTGGAAATCAAATCAATCGCATCTCAATCATCTTCTCTTCTCTTCACTTCCTTTCTAAGAAAGTCTCAAGTCAGCCCTGGCGGCTCAGTTTCAGCAACTCAAACTTTAATCTTTTTTGATCTTATACCCCCTTCAAAATGCAGACTATTGCAATTCTCTCCGCCTTCTTCGCCATGGCTTCTGCCCATGGAGTTGTTCTCTCTGTTGAGGGAGCCAATGGAGTCACCATGCCCGGTCTGAGCAGTAAGTTCCCTCCCATAACTCCTGTTCCACAGAATCACTAACCATTCCCAGTTGCGGACGGAACTCCTCGTGATTGCTCAAGCAACCGATGCGGTTCTCAGGCTGATACTTCCATCATTCGTGATCGAGAGATCCGAAGTGGCAAGGCCAGCGCTCTGGGCAGGACCCAGGGTAACGGACCTGTTGACGCCTCGGTCATGATCTCCAACTTCCTTGGCAGCGGAAACGCTAACAATGTCCCCACCAACAACGGCAGTGCTAGTTCTGCTGGTGTCGAGGACGACTTGTCCAACTTGCCCAAGGGTAACAACAACAACAACCGTCAGAGACGTCAGTTGGGTAACTTGTTGGGTGGACTCTTTGGAGGTGGCCGTGGAGGCGGTGGTGAAAAGACTGAGACAGCTGAAGAGACTAGCGTTGCTGCTTCAGCTGGAGAGGGTGCTAGCCAGGGTTTGCCTACAGCCTCTGATAACGGCGAGGTCACCATGACTTATAGACAGGTGAGTCCTATTCCTTTCATATGAGTACCTTAACTAACTCTGTCAGATCAACCAAGATGGTGCCGGCCCCATGACAGCTGAAATCGACGCCACTTCCGGTGGTACTGATCCCGATGCATTCCAAACCGCTGAGGTGACCCAGGATGTTCCTGGAATTGGCATTCAGGGTCTCTCACTCGCTACCAACACCGACTTCCCTCTCAAGGTCCAGATGCCCCAGGGTATGACATGCGAAGGATCTGTCGGAGGAGCCAACAACGTCTGCATCGTTCGAGTTCGCAATGGAGCTGCTGCTGGACCCTTTGGTGGCTCTGGTGCTTTCACTCAGTCTACTACTGCACGAAAGCGTGCTATTGCTTTCCGCCTCAAGAAGCGCATGGAGATTGTCCGCCACTAGAGGGACTATGAAGATGTATTACAGAAGTCGCAAGCATAGAAGATGATTGCAGGTAGCAAGCGATTTGTCTCATAGTAATACATACATCGTTCCTAATTCTCAAGCTTGTATAGCCATACCGGTATTGACATACTGTTCCCGTATCTTGTCTTTCCATGCCTCAACAGAGATGATTTCCTCTCCCAGCTTGACAGAGCCAATCGGCACCGCATCAATCTCCTCAACGCTTCGTTTCGGTACCCAGTAGTGATCATGTTCCTTGCCACATACAGGCCCCAGCTTTCCCTCTTTCAGCTTCTTATAGCACTCATCATCCAACTGTGTACTTCCACTATCGGTCAAACAAGTCCAAAGCTCACTCGCAAAGGTAATCTCGGAATCACATCCATCACACCAGAAAAACCCCGTCTCTGGTTTGTCAGGCAATGAGAGAATCGTGCGATGAAAAGTCTCACCCTTTGCCATGGCCAGCTCTAATTGAGCATCCTCTTCTTCATACTTGGCGACAGCCCTGATATATTCTGCCTTGGCGATACGAAGCGCCAGGCGCATTAGATCCATACAAGCTATATGATTGGGAAAGTCCCGCATCACAGCTAATATCTGCCCGAGGTTGTATAGTGAGTACAGGTCATTGTCTGTGCGATCATCCGAGAGCATCTCAAGTGCTTCTGTAACATGCGGTCGCAGTATCTGCTTGGCCTTGCTGATGTCACTGCGGTACCTGAAGTATTGGGCGAAAGCAACAGTAGGCTCAATGTCATGTGATTCAAGAGCTTCAAACTCAATGTACGCGGCCTCTATCTTGTCAAAGAAGCCTTGCGCTCGTGTTGGATCAACACCTTTTGCAGTTGCAAGTTCCAGCCACGCGGGCACTGTGTAAGCATCGATAGAGTTGACAGCCTTGACAGCATGTCCCCGAAGCTCATTCGTCGCCTCGTTTTTGTAGAGCTCCCATATGGCAATTCCAGCTTCTTCATGGCCCTTGATGCTGAACAGAGTCTTGCCGTAATAGTATCGGATGGTGAAAAGACTGTCGCGGTCACCAATGAAGGTGGCCCTGGCAATGGCTCGAACAAACAGTGTTTCCAGAAGATCATACCTTGCAGATTTTTCGATGAATTTTACAAAAAGCCAAAAGAATGTCTCCCCTGGCATCAGGAGATTGTTAAACAGGAACTCGCCTGCTGTATTGGGGCCGTCTTCAGGCTCGTCCAGCAGCCGTTCGAAGAAAACAACCATGGGGTCCCAACAGTCAACTGTAGAATATTTTTGGAGAACATCCGGAAAGCCACTGAAGAGATAGATTGACCTCTCGAGGTCAAGAATCTTGGAATACGTGGCGATTGCTTCCTCTTGTCGTTCACCATCTTCCCAGTATTTGTCTCCAAGATTGTAGATGACTCGTGCCAAGATCCCCTTGTGGCCTCGCTGGCTTTGCCATTCTTTGTCCTTCATCAACTTATCATAAACCTTCTCAAGATGGCTGAGGGACTCTTCATAAGATTCAACGACTCGAGATAGTGCGTAGGAGGCGACCCAGCTTTCTGGATCCATCTTCAATGCCTTTCGTGCTCTCTCCTCCGCAAGCGATTAAGGAAGCTTCTCACCTGCCATATAAGAGAAAAGAAGTGATGCCTGGGCCTCCCATGTGGAGTTTTTCTCTGAGACTTTTAGTGTCTCTTGTGCCCAATCTTCCAACCACTGAATATCTGCTGAGGCCGGGCTATGAACGGACTCGACATCACTATCGTCTTTCGTCTTTGCTTTGTCAGTACCGGGAACCAAATCTGGTGTCTCCATCTCTTCCTTTGGCTTCTCAGTTCTCTCTGTGGCATCTTGTCCCTAAGATTATCTTAGTCGTTGCAAGGTTACTCGTTCATGAGGAAAGTTACATACCTTGGTTAGTACTGCATCGAGGAAAATATAGGCATAAATGATCCCACGATGAGTTGTGTCCTTTGTGAATAAGTCCTCTGCAGCTGTTTTGACAGATGATCCAAAAAGAGCCAGGTGACGATTGGCGTCAGGTGCGTTAAACGAGGTCACCAATGGGCTATCCTTGATATGCTCGATGACAGCCGAGTCCTTGAGCCATTTAGAAACCGAGTGAATGCCCTGATCTGATAGAATCCATGTTTTCCAACTTCCAGGAAGCCAGTCCTTGGAAATTTGCACTTCATAAGCATCCTCTTGAAGGGTGTGAAAGCCGAATAAGGAATCGAGAGCATACTGCTCGGTGAAGAGCCTCAGTAAAGCAACACCAACCTCGGCCTTGAGAGAACGATCTGTCAAAGACAAATCAGTATCTTTCAAGTGAATGTGGAGATTTTTAGATGCATAGTCCAGAAGACGCTCTGTCTTCTTATTGCGCTGATCGACAAGGCAGTTTATACAGCGCAAAACCATGGAAGCCTGTGAGTTATCTGGGTCTTGGCAGATATAGTTACCCTTGCGGGCCATCTTCAACTCGAAGAACTCATTGAATCCGAATTTCTGGTACAAGTCGCTTGGACAGATAGTCGAAAGGTAGTGCTTGACGATATTAACTTCGGCAGGCTGGATCTCCTTGAAGCCACTGGAGCTTTCATGGTCGACCATATCTCTTTTCTTGAGCGGAATCTTTTCTTGGATCTCACTGACTTTGTACTTCACAAAACCTGAGTCGGTTGAAAAGATGGTATATTTCGAAGCGATCTTGGCCTCGATAGACATGAGGGAAGTGCTAGCTTTGGGTCCAGCTTTGAGAGCGAGTGCTGATTCAATCTCGGTCGGTGTGAACCAGACCCGTGCATCGTTGACCCAAAGAATCATCTCATTGATCTCTGCAATCTCCTTTGCGGTGCGCTGCTGGTTCAGCTTGTCGATGTCTGACTCGATCTGATCAGGCCGTACGTTGCCGGCTGATTCGAGCAGAGAATCAATTTCATCGACATCGTCTGTTTTGGAGATGTTATCGAGCACTCGCCCGATCTTGTAGTAGTCTCCACCTGTAGACGACTGTAAAGATGAGAGAATCTTGGCCCTTAGATCAGAGACACCCGGCCTGGACGTGTTATTCAGAATTTCCATACTGTCCATGCGCTTGTTGATAAACAGGACAAGGTCCTTGCTATTGGACTCGGTAAGAATAATCTTGTCCATCTTGAACCCGCCGGCCGAATTGATGCCGTCAAAGAGCCTTTTATTTCCTGTCAAGAATATTCGGGCTCTTTCGATGATAGGGTTGTCAGAGAATCGTTGCAAGAAGTTAATCAGAACCTCAGCGTTAGAGCCCAGACCATCAAGGACGATGAAGAATGTCACATCCATAGCTAACAAGTCTTGGTTCTCGAGCAGCAGCTGTGTCCACATGTCCAGCGGGCTGCTAAAGGACTGGACTTTCTCACATATACCTGCGATACTCTTCATGACCGGGTCTTCTGCAAAGGCTAGCTGACACATGACATATCTAGAGATGATATTGGCGTCGTTGGCGTCTGTAGTTGATTTGGAATCAATGTCGAGAAAGTTGTGCGCAACGATGACTCTCTGACCCGAACCCTTCATCTTGCGCAGATGAACAATGACATTGGATGCAAGAATTGTCTTACCAGCCCCTTCTTCACCCTCGAGGGCCAAGATACGCTTTGAGTCTTGAGAGCCAGAAACCCAGCTAGTAAAGCGAGAGTCTTGGAGAAGCCACTCACCACTACCCTCGACCTTGTTTCGCTTCCACATCTTGTCCCACGGCTCACGACCAGGTTCGATTATGGTGCGGTCCAAGTCCAGTGCATTGACAATGGCGAGTTTCCAATTGTTCACGTCTCTGTCGTGTAGCTTCTGGTTTCTGTCATCAACCAGACTAGCATGCACGTTACGTGTCAGAGACAACCCGTCTCTCGAGTTGGCGGCTGCTTCGTTGCTTGATTTCCAAGTCTGTGCAGACACGAGCCCATGTTCTTTATCAATCAGGTTCTTCATAACACCCAAAAGGTCTTGTACGCCATCGTCATTGAGGAACATCTGCTTCATGAAAGCAGCAAACTTGTTGCGCTTGGACCGGAGTCTGAGGGTCCGATCACAGATTTCCACAAAGACTTGGAGATGCTGACAGGCAACCTTGGTAAGCTTTGAGTCCATACCAAAATCAGCATAGTAGGTAAGTCGCTCCAGAAACTCGATGCATTTCTCGAGAAGGCCGGCGAGGCTCTCAAAGATGCCTTCATAGCCTTGCCATGCCTGGATAACGAATGTGAGAGCATTGTAGCAGGTACCAGCTGGAGCAAACACCTGGAACACTAATTAGTAGGACTATAGAACAGGGAGTCTAAACGCACGTATGATGCTCCGTTTGCGACGATGCCTCCCACAGTCTGAATGCACTCAAGAGTCTGGTTGAATATGCTCTTGACAGTACCGTATTTCTCAGCATTCTTCTTATCCGTGGACTGTGCTTGATCCAAATATTGCAGGACGTCATTCATATCGAGATTCTGTTTGATCTTGGAAGAATCTCCGCCGGCCATCTGCACAACCCGAGACTCGACTTCTTTCCATATCCGAGAGACCTCTTGGTCAACATTGGCGCCAAAGGCCACAACCTTCACATCCAAGTCGCTAACGGATGCTGTCATGGCGAGAAATTACAAAACCTGGTGTGTGCTGATACAGGAGGACAGGCCGAGGAGAAGTGAGTGATTAAGAATCTATGCCTTGATTATTGAGGGCTGCGCATTAAATATTATTGGCTGCTGTTGCCTGGAGCCGATGCGAAATTCGGAAGATTTATTTTGGAGGTGGCCTGATATGTTGGTTGTTGGTCAGGCGGCTCAAACTGTGTCGTACTATCTCACGCTTTGCAGGTGCTTACTTTGCAGAAAGACCAATCAATAGTCTAATCGTCTATCCGAATAAAGCCAGAACATGGTTGTTGCTGACACAATGGCCAACATAGGAATGCAATGCGAAAAAATCAATAACTATCCTCGGCTCAATGGCCTCGTAAAACGAGTTTATGACGAAAGGTAAACGACATGTGATACAATAAGCCAAAAGATACGAGAAAATAATATTGAAACATTTATAATTTCTCCTTGAGCTTTATTTACATCAATTTCAGCTAATGTTATCATGATGTACATCCCTCTGTAACTATATCAAACAATAAAGACAGCCTTCCATCCAAAAGAAAAAAAAAGAAAAAAATAATACACTCATAACATATCTCACTTAGCAGTTGCTCCTTTTTGACTTGCTACAAATCACCTTCTCACAGGACTGCAACTGAAATATCCTCGTCTTCCACTGTATCTGAATTTTCCTCGGCAGTTCTTGTGTCCGAAAACTCTGAATCTCCAGATGCAGAATTCGATGCAAGTTCAATCTCAATTGGTGGCGCGAGAAATTTACTCTGGCTTTGTCGTCTCTTGTGTGCTCCTGCTGCCATAGTTGCTCTGAGATATGAGGAGACTGTCTCTACCGTGGAACTTGTATCATGAGATGGCCGTGGTTTGCTTTGTGGTCTCAACCGGGGGCTTCGTCGTGGAGCACTCTGTGGAGTCGAATCTACAGAATCAGTACTCCCAGACTGTCTGGGTTGCGAGTCCATATAGCCATGCTGTTTTGGCTCATCAGGGTTGATTTCCGTGGCCTGCATTGATTTCCGAGATTGCTCACTGGGTGTACGTGCCCTTCTGCGCGAGCCCTTGGAGGAGGATGAAGGCGCTTGATTATCTGGACTTGATGACTTGAGCTCCTCTTCAACCATTCGGTGCAGGTTTCGGACGAATGTTTCACAGAGGTCGGCCAGCCTCAGCGCAGCACCAAAGTACACATCATCATCAGATTCGAGCCTTGGCTGAGAATCTAGAGACCTTAGCATAAATTGAATCGCACACCTGGAGAGCTCCATTCCCTTTGGCCGGCCTGCCATTTCCGTTTTTACAACGCCAGGGATAATAGAGCAAGAGAACCTCCATTGATCAATGTATGTGGCAATCAATGGCTTGAACACACGCTTAGCCCAAGTATATGTGTTTTCGAGTATGAGTCGGAATTTCAAAATATCTCGAGGTTCGGTCATATCACCGGTCCAGATACATTGCATCATCTAGACAGAGTGATTAGTGCTGTTCAGCTGTGCAACCTAAATTTATACTTACATATCCCTTTGTATTCCTCTGGTACTGTTGGTAGTTTTCATCGTCCCAACGATATGCCATGAAGCTTCTGGCAAAAAACGTTATCCAGACCTTGACTTGGGGTCCAACTGTGGTAACGCTTGCAACAGGAGGGATCTGTGCGTCACCGACCAACTCAGCAGCATACCTCGCGGCATTCCGGTTCAGCCTGACAGCACATCCACTGGCATTGGCTGCTTGGCAGTAAGCAACTTCCCTCAGTCGTTCGAGTTCAGCAGTGGTGCGCTTCGATTTCTTGAATTCGACAATAAGCCATGGATAGCAACTCAAGTCTTGTTCTTGGGGCTCCTCCTTATCGAGAACGTTGAAGGGAGTGGCTAGCAAGCCGCGTCCATGTAGTTTCTTCAATGTGGACCATGAGAATGACTCCACAAGGGATGGCGTTGATGCTTTGTGCCATTCTTGTGCTTCGTAATCAGTTATCGTAGGTATACGGGAGTCCAGATGATATATAGGAAGATAAAAGACGAGATCAGGCTTGGGAGCCTTTACAAGTCTACTTCCTTCCTTGTTTTTGTCAAATGTTCCCCATAGAGCGTCAGTGTCGCTATTGCCGTAAGTTTCTGCTCTTTTATCTTTGTCCTTGGGAGCTACTTACAACACTATAGAATCATAGTAATACTGGCATCGTGAAGACCTGAGACGACGACAACCGTCAGTAAACGGCCCCTCAAATGGAACTATATCTACTTACATGCGAGATCTCCCCCCAGAGACTGAGGCTTGTCGCAGAAGTGGGCGGAAGAAAAAGTCTCGGAAGAAGTCTACCCAACGATCTTCCGAGAACCCTCCGTTGGCAAGTCTGTTAGCCTCGCGCTGAATGTTGACATCTTTCTTAGTAGGCAAATCATGCTCTTGGCATGTAAAGTCAAGCATTGCCTGTTCTAGACTTTTAACATGGGGCGGGAACGGGTACCGGTCTTCGTCTCGGAGGTTTTCATCGTAGAAGAAGCCTGTATCAGCTAGAGATGGACGGTTCCAAGACATTTTCTTTGAGTGGGTTGCGTGACAACGAATGTTTGAGAAGTTGATTCTAAGGGAGCGTGTACAGATAGACAAAGGTATTTCTTATTGGGCTCTTCTCATGAATATATGCACAGCAAGGTTACATCTGTTGGTTGACATACTTACATCCTTGCTTAGTGGTGTCTCAGGATGCCCACCTACTTGTCAGCTTACTATAGTAGTACTGTACAGTACCTTTTTTTGGCGATTCTTTTTGGTGGCTATCTCAGCTTCATAGTGTGTCCCTCCGCAGGCTGTGAATGGATTGAGGGATATCCGATGGCGCAAACATGCCTGAACACTTATATTAATGGAGACTTTAGACACTCTACCCTAATTCACATTTATTTGGTCCATACATAATAGTTGAATATTTGCAACAGACATTCTGGTCAGATCATGAGATAACTCTGCCTCCTCTGCCCTACGTCTGACCTCCAAACGACCTGCCTAGACAGGATAGCTAAGGCAAGTGAGAAATGAGCTGAAACAAGGATTAACCACTCAGCGAATCAAACCTCTTCGTTTCCTTCAGGCTAAGCACCAACAGTAGCGCCCGGATCACCCGCCATCCGTCCCGAGTTTAGTGGGTGTTAGCCGATGTTTTTCGTTAGATAGGGGAATCCGGATAATGTTTTACGGGGGGAGCTATTGTTTCAAGAATCTGCAAGGGAGATTGATTGCACTTCACTAATCGGAAGTAATATGTTCTCCAAGATTTTAACTAAAGTGTCAACGTACAAGTTGTATTAAAGAAGGAGATTAATTCAACTACGGGGAAGCGCTTAGCTATATTATTGACCAAATCCGTCAAAGAACAAACACAGTACGCGCTGTCCCAGAGTGATCTGTTCCGCAGCGTGACACTCTCATAAAGGTCACTACTTCTTCTCTCTTTCAGCCGCACCAGCACATCCGGCAAGACAAGCAGAGTAAGCAAGTCTGTCCCCAATAAGCGGCTTGCAAACTCCAGCGCACTGAGCCGACTCTTTCTCAAAGACAACGGTTCCGTCAGGTTGGAAGCGAGGGCTGACTTTGGCCTCATCTTCAGGAATAGCAGACGCGCTGCAACCTGCAGTGCAGGCCGCATATGCAATGGGGTTGATTATGAGCGGGGTGCATGCTGCGATGCAAAAAGGCTACCTCAAGGTTAGTAAAAGGAGACGAGTCGACATGATTAGAGAAAGCATACAAGGCCAATACTAGCCTGTTAGGTATTAGCAGATGTTCATTAAGACTGTTCCAGGCAAAACAAATCAACGTCGGAATAACTTACAGTAGCGGAGATGCGGTAAACACCGGCACCACAGATAAGAACGGTGGTGAGCTTCATTGTTGAAATTTGCGACTTGGGGAAATTATTCCGAGATTGAAAGTAGTTGTATAGTGTTGATTAGAGTAGAATGCGTTGAGAAGACATGTGATTTCGTTTTCTCGTGCGACTATCCCCCCTATATATACTTCTTTGGCGGCTACGTTTGGTCTCTTTATCTCCTCCTGGAGCTCATGAGTTTAATGTGGAATCTTCTCTTGCTGTTTTATATAGCTAGTAGCTTCACTGAGGCCAAATTGTTGCGTCGAGAACACTCACTCGATTTGAGCCAGTGGAACTAGGGAGACGAGGCTGACCCCAGACACTCGCTTCATGTTACAATTGCTCTCACAATGCAAAATGTTGACCTCGGAGTTGAGACATTGCTGCGAGTCTCTGATCCAACTTCATAGGACTATGACATTATTTGTCAGCTAAAGAAGTTTCACGCATGTTTGAACCTAGTCCCAGCGCTGTTTTGGACGTTTTGAGATGGCTTGAAGATTTCTGGAATTGATCAGAAATACGTGAGCTTTTCACATGGTGGGCTGTCACTTGTCGTTAGACTTGCCGACTCAAAAAGCGGCACAGCTCCTAAAGACGACGTTTTATCGACAGAAACACTTGGAGGCCGGACAAGAACGGGTAGCCTACAAACAGTACCGTATTCCAGAATCACTTGCTGAGAATATCGATTATGTGCTAGCGGTTGCGTCTATACCAACCCATCAACGAAACACTCGGCAACAGACTGTCCTCAATGATCAAGTCACTGCGGCGAGGTCACTTCCATCCGATTGCTTTGACTACACAACACTGCCTTGCCTCAGAGCCTTATACAGGATTCCAGATGACATACAGCCACATCCCAACAACTCATTCGGCATCTTTGAACCCCCTATTTTTCATGGCGCCCAGAAGACTTGGACATGTCCTTTGCGACGTTTCAGAAGAACCTAGTTGGCCAACGCCCGATAGTTGATGGAATCAATGGCGGCTATTTACAGAGAAACCTTACCCAGCCGACGTTTTACATGGAACCAAACCTGGACTTTCAGTACGCCATGGCACTTACATCGCCTCGAAATGGCATCAACGTCCAGGTCGGCTCCAATGAGACAATGGGGAACCTTGACAATATGCTTGCAGCGTTTGATAGGTATTACTGTGGCTCTATCGATCCGGATTATAAGAAATACCCTCCCTCTATCCGCCAGGGCGTGATGCTTGCGGTTGTGACTGTGGTTTGTCAGTACCGCCCAAAGTCTTATCGATATCATGGGGCTGGACAGAATCTCAGTTTACTTCAAACTACCTCCAGTGCCAGTGCCTTGATTTCCTTAAGTTAGGCCTAATTGGCACAACTGTTGTTGTTAGCATATCCGACCATGGTACAGCCAGCGACCACGGATCATTCTGCATCAGCGATACAACAGGCGATGCAACTAATGGGAGATTCAGTCCCATGTTTCCAGCGTCCTGTCCTTGGGTCACGAGCGCCGGGGGGACGCAAATGCTGCAAGAAGACTCTCGTTAGATACTGACATTTACTGCAACCGAGGCAGCTTGGCGGAAGAACATATCGGGACAGATTAATAGTTCTGGTGGAGGTTTCAGTAACGTGTTTACTATTCCTCCTTACCAAGTTCAAATGTGGCTTCATACAAGCATATCGAAAATGATCATCTGAGTACAATCCGAGATCGCTCTAACAGTACAGGGAGAGGTTAACCTGATGTGGAAGTTCGAGCTAATTCATACAGGATTGTACTTGATGAGGAACGGAAGGTTGTCGCCAGCACCTCGGCGTCAACCTCCGTCTTTGCATCTATAATAACACTGATCAACAGCGAGCGCATGCATGCTGGCAAAGGATCAGTTGGGTTCGTCAATCCAGTCCTGTATGGCAGCCCAAAAGTGCTCAACGATGTAATCACGGGGGAGAATGAAGGAAGGATGTGGCGTTGATCCGGCATTCAGAGCTGCTCAAGGTTGGGATCCGGTGACGGGATTAGGTCGTCCAGATTATAGTCGGATGCGACGTTTGTTTATGAGTCTTCCATAAGTCTATAGGGTATCTGAATAACTAGAAAGTGCTTTGTCTAGTTGACAGGCTGGAAAGATATACTGCTAAGTCATGCTAGAAACATCACACTCAATGCTCTATATAAGGGAATAACCTCGCTGTGAAGCTCATTACTCAGCCAAGCTCACAAACCCAAGCCTTCTCATCACCTTCCAGTTGTGGGATAAGGCACGATGATCATCAAGCGACCTGCCTAGATGGGCATGTTCCTGCGATGCCGAGCCCGCTTACCCCTCTCTAAGAACTTTTGAAGCGCCAGCTAAGAAGAAACGGAGATGGAGCGGTGAATATCGAGAGAACATGGTTTCGATTAAGCTTAAAAATTACCCTTTAACCTAATTTATGGCCTATAATTAATTCTCTTTCTTAAAGAGCTACCTGTAAGAGATTTGTATGTTCTTCATACTTTAGTAATACTCAATTGCATCAGTTATCATAACATTATCAAGATGCGGGGAAATGCCAAGTGCCCAGCGTTCCTTGCATGCTACCCAGGAACAAATGCTGACCCGCGTCATGTTTATCTTGGACCATATTGCGATTTTCCACTAATTATCCAACCCCCTTCGATCCGAATGCTTGGCTCTTTTGCGATACGTCTGTCGAGCTTCCCAACGTGGAGTAGGCAATGGTACCCCAAGGACTTGGCATTGAGGATGCAGGCGAATAACTGTCCAGAATCTCGCACTGACCGTTCAATGCCAACTGTTTCTTGCAGGGGAGAAAGATATCACGAGGCTTGGTAGTATTGAGATCCGGGGCAACCGGAATTTGCATATGATCCGCAGCTATATAAAGTGATTGTCTCCCCATCTAGTGATTGTACTTTAACCCACTTGCGAGGCACCTCTCTGTCAATCATCTTCCTCTGCTGTTGGGCTCATAGTCTAATCTCTCAGTCCACTTCTCCTACCCGACATCATGCGTTATACAGTCCCCCTCATGGCGGCTCTCGCCGCATCGGCTACAGCTACCGCGCCAGCTGGAGCAGCGAAGCGTGCTCAGAAGCTTTTCACTTTGGAGACTGCGCCTGGTGAGACTGTTGAAGTCACCGAGGACGAGAAGTTTCAGATGATTGATGTATGAATCGTTCCGTGAATAGCAAGCGATCGATGCGCTAACTATCCAACAGGACCATATTCACTTTTTCGACATCACGGAGTGGAAAGATCACAGCGCTGCACCTTCAGGTGCCCGTCTCGCAAGCACAGCAAGCAAATTCCCCGACAAGCTTGCTCACCAGGCCAATGTCAACAATGTCGTTAAGAAGGTCAACGTCAAGAACATTGAGAAGCAGCTCAAGAAATTCTCATCATTCCACAACCGCTACTTCAACTCTGCGTATGGAGTTGAGGCGGCTCAGTGGCTTCACAAGGAGGTTCAGAAGGCGATCAAGAAGAGCAAGCATCCTTATGCCTCAGTGCGTTTGGTTCAGCACCAGGCTTGGTCGCAGCCATCGATCATCGTCTCCATCCCTGGACAGGTGCGCCTCAAGACTGTAGTCACTGGCTCTCACCTTGACTCGGTGATTGCCAATGACCGTGGAGCCGGTCGTGCTCCTGGTGCCGATGACAACGGCTCTGCTTCCATCATGCTTCTCAATCTCCTCACCGCTTTCCTTGAGGACCCCCGAATTGCCAAGGGCGATCACCTCAACACTGTTGAGTTCCACTGGTATTCAGCCGAGGAGACCGGCCTTCTCGGATCTCAGGATATCTTCAACAACTATGCCCGACTCGGTATCCAAGTCGAGGCTATGCTGAACCAAGACATGGTTGGCTACAAGGGCCGTGATGGAGTCGAGCGCTTCGGCCTCATCACCGATAACACTAGCCCTACTCAAAACGACTTCATCAAACTTCTTATCGAGGAGTACGCTGATATTCCCTATGAGGAGTCTACATGTGGATATGCTTGCTCTGATCACGCTTCGGCCAACCGCAACGGCTTTCCTTCGTCGTTCCTCTTTGAGACACCTTTCGGAAACCATAACCCTTACATTCACACTCCTAACGACACTATTGCTCATGTTGATTTTGATCATGTTATGCAACATGCCAAGGTCACTGCTGGTTTTGTTTATGAGCTTGCTCACCGTAACTTTACTGTCTGATAGAGTTGTAGAAGCGAAGAATGAAGAAGCTCTCTACTTAAATAACCTATAATAAAAATTTAAATACTAAATTAATTCTATACATTATACCAATATTAGTAACTATAAGATTTAAATTTATAAAAGTATTTTATAATTATAGGAATTATAGG